>JAODAL010004481.1:0-156207 GCA_025379985.1 Phyllomedusa bahiana | reverse complement strand
TTTACGTTTTAAACTGCCCCCGCCTTTGAATTTGATTGGTCAATACTTCTCCTTTAGGTTTTAATGGTTCACTTTTGCTCCTATTCTGATTGGCTGGTTTTCTGCCGACCAATGAGAAAAGCTTAAGGAATTTGAATTACTGTTTTTCCCCGGCAATTTCCAATATCCTATTTCCCGATGTTGCGCCATTCTTGATTTTTGGAAAGTGATTTTATTTTTTTTAGTAGGTTTGAGCTCTTTTTCTGATAATGTTTTACACCTAATAAAGGTGATTTTTTTAATTCATACTCCATGCCGCGCGGACATCTTTAATGATTTCTCGCTGTTTTCCAGACTGTCTTGAATCGGAATACATGTTTGGCGCAGTTCCACACTGCGCCTAAATCCTGCACTGCGCCCCACACACTGGCGAGGCGCGGTGAACTTTTCCCCGCATGTATGAGCGCACCTCCTCGGACTGCGCTTAAGTTCCGCACTGCGCCTCAAACACTGGCGAGGCGCGGCGGACTTTACACCGCATGTATGAACGCACCTCGGGCGCCGACATACATGAGGCTCAAATTTCGCCAGAAAACTGGCGAAAACGTGCGCTCTGACGTGGCGAGATTCATACATGTCGCCCATATTTGGTATCGCCACATCACACAATTGCTTTTCCCTTAGGTCACGGTGTAGATATTCTGGCATATGGATATATGGTTATTCCTCAGATTACTGTATGCATATCATAAACTGGTTGGCTTTCTTTCTAATTGCAATTGCGAGATTTTGAATTTTTTTTTAATATTTAAAAAGGATTTGCATTACTTGCCCAACCTTGTGCTGCCCTAATAACCTGCCCTGATCTGGCATTTCATATTGGATTTTGGGTATTGTGTATCTGCACAGTTGTTGCTCTGTGAAACCACTTTGGGCATTAGAACCAATGTGGGAAAGCACAACGTAAGCAGCTGGATAACAAAACAGTATTTCTCCACAGACAGAAAGAAGTGACACTAAAACATTGCAGCGTCTGGCCGGGTTTATTGTTCATCCTATTTTGATTCTGCCGAATGTAAGGTCGATGACTCTTTGAAAAATAAGGAAAACATGGATTGTAGCCCAGCGCACATCCTGCTGATGGAGCACTTCTCTGAAGCATCTACGCTGCTGAAACATTGATAGCAGTTTTCACAGAGGTCTG
Organism: Phyllomedusa bahiana; assembly: GCA_025379985.1. Taxonomy (NCBI): domain Eukaryota; kingdom Metazoa; phylum Chordata; class Amphibia; order Anura; family Hylidae; genus Phyllomedusa; species Phyllomedusa bahiana. The sequence goes on along the minus strand of JAODAL010004481.1, from coordinate 155,024 downwards.
CAATCTTTTATCCCCATGTCATGGTAAATTTACATATCAAACTGGGCCCCTGGGTCAGCAGACCAGAAGAGATGTGGAAATATGCTGCCGTGTCTCATAGCTGCAGATCTTAAAGAACAGCTTGCAGCACTATTCATAGGGGCATAAATCATCTCCCATTGGGAATTGTTTTTGGGACCTAAAAATACATTTTTTGGAACTCTATGGATCTGGTAACTAAAGAAAAATTAACACATTTTGTAGTAACACAATTTGAACCCTCACAAACAGGATAATACATTTGTGGGAATATATAGAGTAACCCATAACAAAAGGTTAAAATGAAGTTTCTCTCTTACTTTTTATGAGATTTCATAACCACTTTAAAGGGAATGTGTCATCAAAAATGACTTATTGTTTAACTCACATTTTTATGTTAAACACATTTTTTAAGAATTTTTTTATTTTTTATTTTTTATTTTCCATATCACTTTCAATATTTTTTAATAATTCTTAAGTCCAGCGTTTTTCACTGTGGCCACTAGGCCTAATAATTGTGTGACACTTCCTGTTCTGTAGAGAAAGATTATCAGTTGTCTGCTCATTATCAACACAAAGAGGGTCAAACTGAAAGGAGACATCAGTGTGAATAAATAACACAGGATCCACCAGTCACAAGAGGAGATAGTCACAGTTCACCCTTTCACCTCCCTGCACACTGACTTCTTCCCAGGTCACAGAGCATGACTAGAAAACTCTCCTATAGAAGTGAATGGGACTGAGTCAGTCTTAAGTCTCCTATGTGCATGAAGCTATTGTAAAGCATCTCTCTGACTGCTGTTAAAGCAGTGCAAACAAGGCCTAGTGGCCAAAGTGAAAACTGCAAGACTTAAGAATTATTAAAAAAAATATTGAAAGTTATATGAAAAATGAAAAAAAACAACCAAAAATTCCTAAAAAATGTGTTTAACATAAAAACGGGACTTAAACAATGACTCATTTTTTGATGACACATTCCCTTTAAAGGGGCTTTCAGGCTTAAAATAAAACGTTTTAGCTGCACACTTACCAATGGGGTGGCAAAACTTTTGCACACAACCATGAGGTATTTTTAAAAGCATTTTTTATTTTAGAATTGTATAATCTTTTTTTTGTTTTCAAACAAGAAATTTTTTTACATACTGCTATGCACTGTCAAAAGAGAAATGGCGTATAAAACCCTGACGTGATTGAGTAAGGAAAGGTTTTTGATGACACTTTCAAGTCTAAGAGTTCAAATGAGTGTGAGTCCCTTGAATGCAGAAATCACGAGAGCTTTATTTAGTTGAGGCGCTTTAACCCCTTAAAATGGTTTTCTCACTAAGAAGATTAGTAATGCATCTCAAAAACATAATTGATAGCAATAATTTAAGTCAAATAGAGAAACCCATATATTTTAGAGACTCATTACAGTATGAATTACAAGATTTAATATAATACATCTGTGAGCCCTATAACAAATAACAAGATAGTCCTGGAAAACCCCTTTAATTTTCAATGATATCCTAATTTTTTGAGATGCACTAGTAGCTTTCAACAGGTAGAGATGGGTAATTAAACACTTTTTCCAAATCTATGGCTTTAATTTTGTTGCTTTGTTGAGAAGATCAGAGAGATTTTATCTGCTCTGAGAGCACACAGTTCAGCATCTGAGAGCAGGAAGTGAAGTCAGCACAAGTTGGCACGCAGGACTGCCGTTAACTTGAGAACAGAGTGTGTTCGCTAACAAAGGAGACTAATTACTTGTTTACTTTAGAGTTCAGAGCCTCAGAGCTCATAGATAAGATCTCCTGCTCTCATGTCAGTGCAATTAGAAGAACTGCTATAGAACCACCCACAGCCTGACCAGGAAGAGACAGGATGCATGAATATAAAACTGTTTGTGGCTCTGAAACAGCATGGGGAGAAAACCCCTTTAACGTTGCAGGGATTTTTTTTTTTATGTTGCGTTTGTTTGTTTTTTCTCATTGCCTTCCAGAAGCCATGACTTTTTTATTTATCTGTCTACATAGACTTATGGGGGCTTGTTTTTAGTGAGACAAGATGTACTTTTTAATGGTACCATTGACCATTTAATGCACTGCAAAACCAAACTAAAAGATTTTGTGGGGGGGATTGTGAAAAAAAATGCATTTGCTATAACTGACATGCCATCTGTATTCTGCAGGTTGGTACGATTCCGCTAATACCACATTATTTGTTTTACTATCTTTAAAAAAGCGGAACTTCGTTATCTCTTCGCTGTGCGCTGCAGCATCATTTTCTGCAGCCAATAACTTTCCTGTTCTTCCACCTATGGACCTGAATGAGGGCTCATATTTTGCAGCCTGAAGCGTAGTTTTTATTGGTATCATTTTGGGATGCATGTGACTTTGTCACTTTTTATGCTAATTATTTGGGGAAGTGAAATGACAAAAAATACCCCACAATTTTGTCATTGGAATTTGAATAGACTTTTAGGGATTCAGTGATAACAATTACCATATATCCTCGAGTATAAGCCGACCCGAATATAAGCCTAGGCACCTACTTTTGCCACAAAAAACTGGAAAAACTTATTGACTCGAGTATAAGCCTAGGGTGGAAAACGCAGCGGCTACTGGTAAATTTCAAGAATAAAAATGGATACCAATAAAATTACATAGGCAGGTATAGGTAGTGTAATGTCCTCTATAGGCTGGTATAGTCAGTTAAGTGTCCCCCATAGGCAATTATATGCAGGTATAGGCAGTTTAATGTCCCCCATAGGCAGGTTATTAGCAGTTTAATGTCCCCAATAGGCAGGTTATTAGCAGATTAATGTCCCACATAGGCAGGTTAATAGCAGTTTAATGTCCCCCATAGGCAGGTTATTGGCAGTTTAATGTCCCCCATAGGCAGGTTATTGGCAGTTTAATGTCCCCCATAGGCAGGTTATTGGCAGTTTAATGTCCCCCATAGGCAGGTTATTGGCAGTTTAATGTCCCCTATAGGCATGTATATGTCCCCCATAAACAGGTTATAGGCAGGTATATGTCCCCATAGGCAGGTAACAGGCAGGTATATGGCCCCATAAGCAGTTTAAAAAATAAAAATGCAAACACTTACCTCGCTCCCTCGCTGCTCCAACTCCCGGGCGCTCCGCTCCGTCTTCAGGCACAGGCAGGGTGACGTCATCAGGCTGCGCAGGCAGTGTGATGACACAAGCTGCCTGTGCCGGAAACTCCGGACAGCCGCAGGTCTTCGGCCGTCTGGAGTCCACTGCAGAGCAGGGAACGCTTGCTCTCTGCTCCGCAGTGGTATTTTCTCCTGTATGCGCTCCGGAGGAGTGGCATACATATGAAGAGAACGGCGACAGCGCCCGGGCCGCGGCAGCGCCCGAACACTGTCTGCTCGCTCGGCATTCAGCTATATGCGCTCCCTGAGGAGTCGCACGTAGCAGAAGCGTCCCTGCCGGCGCACGGGCCATCGCAGCGCCTGAGCACCGACAGTGACTCGAGTATAAGCTGAGGGGGGATTTTTCAGCACATTTTTGGTGCTGAAAAACTCAGCTTATACAGTACTTTTTTTTTATTATTTGTAAAATGGAGATGATAAAAGAAAGAGGTTTTAAACTTTTCTTTTTTTTTTTTTTAAATCAATACTTCTAGTCCTCCAAGGGTTCTTAACCACGAGGGACATGATCACTTGTACACTGTTCTGCAATAATAATATACTGCAGGACAATGTACCAATCTGGCTCTTCTATAACATCCTGCTTATGGCAGTGTATAATTAGAGTAGTAACATAGCGACCATTAACGCCTTTAGCTGCCATGGCGCCTGATCAGCACCCCACAAGGTCATTACAGGTGGGTTATTTGGGGAATGGTGTTCCTTACTCTGTAAGATGCCACAGCATCTAAAGGGTTAAAAGGCCAGGACTGGACTGATCTCGGCTTCTTCCTTTACAGCTCTTTTCTGCTACATATGGAGCTGGTTCAGCGAGTGAGTACAGGATGTCATTTGGTATTAGGGTTTAACCCCTTAAGGACCCGCCGTTTTTTTTTTGTTGACACGTTCATTTTTCCCTCCTCGCCTTCTGAAAGCCATAACATTTTTATTTTTCCACCTACATGGACACATGAGGGCTTTTATTTTGCGGGACAAGATGTATTTTCTAATGGTGTTATTCACTATACTATAGAATATACTGGGAAACCGCAAAAAAATTCCAAGTGGGACAAATTGTGAAAAAAACATATTTTCGCCATGTTTGCGGGGGTTTTGCTTTTACATCGTTCAATCTTCGGTCAATACAATGTGTTATCTGTATTCTACAGGTTGATACGCATCCGGCAATACCAAACATGTAGGGTTTCCGTTATGCTTTGGTACCGTACAAAAATGCCAAACTTTTTCTATTTTTGAAATTTGCGCCACGGCTCCAGTTTGTGCGACCAATAACTTTTTTGTACTTACACCTACGGACGTCAGTGAGAGGCATTTTTTGCGGGACGAAGTGTACTTTTTATCGCTAGCAGTTTGGAATGCATGCAACTTTTTTGATCACTTTTATTCCATTTTTTAAGGGACATAAAATGACCAAAAACCGCAATTTTAGCGTTTGGAATTTTTTTTCTTCTACCGTGTTCAGCGTACGGGATAAATGATGTTATATTTTTATAGATCAGACTTTTTTGGACACGGCGATACCAAATATGTGTAACTTTTTTATTATTTTATTGTTTTTATTTGGAAAATGGTTAATGGGGGGTTTATTTTAACTTTTAATAATTTTTTTGTACTGTAAAACTTTTTTATTTTTTTTTACTTTAACATTGAGGCCCCCTATGATGCTTGACACTAGGTGGCGCGATTGTCAATACAGTCTAATGCATTGCACAGGCAATGCATTAGACTGTACCAAGATGGCAGTTTCCCCACTTCCTGTCTGCGGACGGAAGTGTGGCAAACCAGGACATGGGAGTGACAGGAGCCTTCACAGGGCTCCCCGCTGCCATGTCCGGTGGTCGGATCGCTGTAGCTATGCTGCGGCGGTGCCGATCACCCTCAAGATCGGTGTGGGGCACCGATCTTAATTCACTCAGACGCCGCGGTGTCTGACGGATTAAACAGCGCAGGCGGGCGATGCTGCCCATTCGCGCTGTAACGGTCGGGTGTTAGCGCATAGTTGCCAACTTTTGAAAATGAAAAAGCAGGTGATTCTATTGGGCATCGCACGTAGCGCGCCGCGGCAAAAATTTGCATGGACACGCCCATCTTGTCGGTATGCCACGCCCCTTCAAAAAGCCACACCCACTCCACCTAACTGCATAACGGCTTTGGAAGAAAGCCAGGTAGATTCCCTTATAGCCGGTAGTAACCCCCCATAAGCAGGTGTGCCCCTTACAGGCAGGTAGATGCCACCATTGTAGCCAAGTAGATGCCCCTCTGTAGCCAGGTAGGGCCCCCCTTTGTTAGCCAGTTTTGGTGCCCCCCTTTGTTTGCCTGTTGGTGGCCCCCATTGTTGCCAGGTAGGTGCCCTCCATTGTTTGCCAGTGGTGCCCCACATTGTTTGCCATTTGTGCCCTCATTGTTTGCCCAGGTCAGTGCCCCCATTGTTGCCAGGTAGATGCCCCTCTGTTGCCAGGTAGATGTCCCCTCTGTTGCCAGGTAGTGGGCCCCCCTTGTTGCCAGGTAGATACCCCCTCTGTTGCCAGGTAGATGCCCCCCTCCGTTGCCAGGTAGTGCCCCCATTGTTGCCAGGTAGTGCCCCCTCTGTTGCCAGGTAGATGTCCCTCGTTGCCATGTAGTGCCCCCCCTGTTGCCAGGTCGATGTCCCCTCTGTTGCCAGGTAGATGCCCTCTGTTGCCAGGTAGTGCCCCCAATTGTTGCCAGGTAATGCCCCCACTGTTGCCAGGTAGTGCCCCATTGTTGCCAGGTGATGTCCCCTCTGTTGCCAAGTAGATGTCCCTCTGTTGCCAGGTAGATGTCCCTTCTGTTGCCAGGTAGTGCCCCCTCTGTTGCCAGGTAGATGTCACCTCTGTTGCCAGGTAGATGCCCCCCTCTGTTGCCAGGTGATGCCCCCTCTGTTGCCAGGTAGATGCCCCGTCTGGTGCCAGGTAGATACCCCCTCTGTTGGGAGGTAGATGTCCCCTCTGTTGCCAGGTATATGTCCCCATTGTTGCCAGGTAGTGCCCCCTCTGTTGCCAGGTAGTGCCCCCAATTGTTGCCAGGTTGATGTCCTCTCTGTTGCCAGGTAGTGCCCCCATTGTTGCCAGTAGTGCCCCCATTTTTTGCCAGGTAAATGCCCCCTCTGTTGCCAGGTAGATGTCCCCTCTGTTGCCAGGTAGGGCCCCATTGTTGCCAGGTAGAGCCCCCCATATAGCTAATAAAAATAAAATAATAAAAAACCACTTACCTCACCAGGCTCCTGCAGAAAGGCCGCTCCGGACGATCTCCTCAAGCGGCGCAGGGGGAAGTGGGGAGCAAACCGCGCGTCACTCCCCTGCAGCCGCGCGTCACTTCCCCTGCGACGCTGACCTGTATGTGCGGCGCACACACAGGCGCCGGACAAACAGGGAGAGGAGCGAGGAGAGGAACGATCCTCCTCCTCCTCCCTGCACAGCGAGACTCCGGGCGGGTGAAGCGGGCGCAGCGGCCACTTCACCCGCTTGTAGGAGCGGCCCGGCAGCGCCAGAGTAGCGCACTAGCGCTACTCTGTCGTCGCGGCCATTTAAAGAGCCCCCACCGCCTGCTGGCGGCGGGAGGAATGCCAACTCCCCCGGTAGGGCGGGAGGGGACCCCAAATAGCGGGACCCCCCGCCAAAAACGGGAGAGTTGGCATGTATGTGTTAGCGGCGATTAGCCTCTAACACCCAGCGGTTGTGCTGGGAGGGGGGGGTAGCAGAGCGATCCCTCAGCAAAGCCCCTTATGGACCCTGGGAGGTAATCATACGTCCAGGGTCCTTAAGGGGTTAAGGGTGACATAACATATACACTGCTCACAAAAAAACATAAAAAAATGTTATGTTCATCCTGAAATTTCGACCAACAGCCAAATATCCCTAACTTTCTGTGAATAGTGTATACTGTGGCATCTCGGAGCCAATTAGCTCTTGGGGTCGCCATCTCTCAAATGGACTATGGCACATCAATGCACATCACTCCAATGCTGTAGTCAGGCTTAAAACAGACCTAAGCTGCTTCATTTGTCATTCATCACACAGTAACAGGTAGTGCAAAATACACACGACATAAACCATAGGCGCTCTAGCATCTTACTGAACATTAAAGGGGTGTTCACATGAGGAATATCCACTGCACAGGCCAGCTGTCAGCTAGCTGCAGGGTGACCATGCATGAGAATGAAGAGGGCGGCGGTTGTGGCCATCCTCTCCATTGACTTTTATGGGAGCTCCCGAATATAGCCAAGTGAGTGTGCCGAGCTATATTCAGAACTCTCATAGAAGTGAATGGAGATGATGGCTACAAGCGCTGCCCTACTACTTTTCATACACGCTCAGCTTCCAGCTAGCTGAGAGACCAGCCTGCGCTTTGGATATTCTTGGTGGGAACACCCCTTTAAGCTCCCTCCCTAACCATTGTCTGAGCCTATTGCACAGCAGGACAATAAATCCCTGGATCAACAACCCTTTTCCAGAATCCTGGTCACTGTAACTTCTTAAATTATTACACTCTAGAAATGTATTCAGACCCTTTTTGAACTCTGTTATTGAATTCACCATGACAATTTCCTCTGGCAGTGAGCTTCACAGTCACACTGCTCTTTCAGTAAAGAATCCTTTCTATGTTTATGTAGAAACTTTCTTTCCTCAAGACGTAAAGGATGCCCACTTGTTCTGGATACAGTCCTGGGTATAAATAGATCTAGAGAGAGATCTCTATATTGACCTTTGATATATTTATACATATTTATTATGTCCCCCCTGAAGCCGTCTTTTCTCTAAACTAAATTACCCTAATTTCATTAGTATTTCTGGGTATTGCAGTCCACCCAGTCCTTTTATTATTTTTGTTGCCTGCTAAAGCTCTACAATATGTTTTTCCTGTGAACTGGTGCCCAATACTGTCCACAATATTCCATGTGTGGTCTGACCAGTGACATATAATGGGAGAAAGTTATTCCCATGCTGTGCCTCTATGCCCCTTTTGATAAATCTTTTTTGCCTTGACAGCTGCTGTCCAACACTGGCTGCTACCATTATGTTTACTGTCCACTAACGGTATGTTCAAACGGGTTATTGCGGTGCTTACTGTCTGTGCTGCAATATGCCAGGGGTCTCAGAAGTACATGCTGCCCAGCGCCTACTTCTCAAACGCTCTGTGCTGGCTCCCATAGACATTCACACAGGGAAGAAGTGACATGTCACTTCTCTTTCCCAGCGCATAACATGCGTCGGGAAAAACGTCAGGTACTTCCTGTCGGGATAGAAGGGACTTCCAGTTCCGGCGCGCGCATGTAAGCAGCAGGTAGAAGGAGCTCCGGCGCAGACCACCGAGAAACAAGGGATTCCCTTGCTCCCACGGAACCCGCAGCAGCTGTATGTAGCAGCGATCACCTGGCAGCACATAGCGGACCACCGCTGACCGCCCGAAACAGTGCGGGGGACCCATCTATATTTACCTCAGCCCCGGGGTGCAGAGACCGACCGCGCGAGTTCTTCAAGATGGCGCCCGATCCACCCCGTGCAACGAGGAGCAGCAGTAGCGCACCTCAACAGCAAGTATCATCATCAGGGGACAGTGACAGCAGTGACCAGGAGGCAGGGGCAGCAAGCTTGGCCACCAATTGCAAAACTTTGGCACATAAGGTAGCCAAGTTAATAGCACCAGACATCAAAGCATCCTTAACTACTCTGGTAACAGAAACAATGAGAAAGATACAGGAGGACATAAGTGCCCACACTGCCCAGTTAAAAGAGCTGGAACAGAGAACCAGTAATACAGAGGAAGATATACTAGGGATGAAAAGCGATATATATAAGGTCCTGAGACTCAACAAATCCCTGCAAGACAAGGTAGACGACCTTGAAAATCGCTCAAGGCGTAACAATGTCCGCATAATTGGGCTGCCGGAGTCCATCTCACAGTCCCAGCTACCAAAAATCTGCTCACATGACATCCCGAAAGCTTTAGGACTGGCTACAGATTGCAAAGTAGAACGAGCCCACCGCATGGGGATGGCGAGAGCAGCTAATAGGGAAGGGGCTGACAGACCGAGGCCGGTTATAGTGCGTTACTTAGACTTTGCTGAAAAATCACTTATTTTACAAGCCTTCAGAAAAAAAAGGGGAAAAGTGGCCATAAAAGGACATAACATTTTAATGTTTGCTGATTACTCGGCGGAGGTGACCAAAAAAAGGAGGGCCTTTTCTCTAGTGTGCAGTGATCTTGTGCAAAAACAAATCCGGTTCTCACTGCAATACCCCGCAACTCTGCGTATCTTTTTGCAGGATGGCAGGACTGAGTCTTTCCTTACACCGGAGGCAGCTAACGCCTTCTTATTCGAGATGGAACAGAACAGGGATGCGGCAAGAGAAGAGGGCCTGGAGGAACAGAGGGACCTAGGAAAAGGTCGAAGAACACCAGACTCATCACAGGATTATTCACCAGCCCAGTCACCATCGAGGAAACAACAGGCGGGAATGCAAGGACTACCTCCCCGCTCCGCAAGAAAACGATGAGTGACATTTATAATAGATGTGCAAGTTATAATGTATATCTTAGGGGGGCAAAAGGTCTAAATTGTGAAAATTTTGAATAGGTGGAACTGCTTTGGAGGTTAATGTGACCTATAGGGGGCTAGAAAGATCTAAGCTTATATATAAGGGTTAAAGGGGGTCGGGCGGGAGGAGGGGAAGTGGAGCTGTATGAGACTCCTGACTAGCTGGAAGGAGGATGGGGGACAGGAAAAATGCATGTGCGAAAAAAGTGAAGTCAACAAACAAATGTTGAAGCCGATAGGGCTAGGTTGTAGAAAAGGTTTCAAAAAGTTGAATAGTTCTAGATTTTTCCACGAACACAATTCCAATGAGAATGCCAGGTCTAGGATACACAGCAGAAGTAGGCTAAAATCCCAGCAGGAGGCCAATCAAACAAGGGAACAAAGGGAGCTAAGAAACAAAATTTTACCCTTCCAATGACTAGGATTATTACATGGAATGTGAAGGGGCTCAGATCACCTCACAAAAGGAGGATGATCCTACGCCACTTGAAAAAAATTAGGGGGGACATAATAATGCTACAAGAGACGCACTTGAAACTAGAAGATATTCAGAGAATGAATAAAATGTGGGTGGGAGAAGTGGTGGGATCGCCAGCAGTAGGAAACAAGGCAGGAGTCTTTATACTATTACATAGGCAGGCACAATGTACATTAGTAATGTCCGAGACTATCATAGAGGGTAGGATTCTACATGTGATTTTGGATACTCCAGCAGGGCGTCTGAGCCTCTATAATGTTTATGCTCCTAACAATCCTGATAAGGAGTTTTTTAGGGAGCTGAATTCCCATATATTGCTGGATAATGAAGCTCAGATTGTAGTGGCAGGAGACTTCAATTGCGTTATGGAGTCAGGGGAGGACAGGAGAAGGGCAAACCAAAACCTAGGGCAGACAAGCCGTACCCCATCCTTACTGCAACAACTGTCAGAGTCTACTGGCCTCAGGGATGCGTGGAGACAAAGTTTCCCGGAGGGAAGGGAATACACCTTCTTTTCTAACACTCAAAATTCGTGGTCAAGGCTAGATTACATTCTCCCAAATGATATCACTATGAGAAAAGTCACAGAGGTTAAAATTTGGGACATAGTAATATCTGATCATGCCCCAGTTTCACTCACCATGCAAAACACACATCCAAAAGGTACAGATATTTTTTGGCGGTTCCCAGCCTTTCTGGCCCAAGACGAGGACTTCCGATCGAAGTTACGGGGGTGGTGGTTGGAGTACTCAGGAGACAACAAAGAACACAGTGACGCCCCATTCTTGTTTTGGGACACCGCAAAAGCGGTAATGCGGGGACGGGTACTAGCGTACACCTCAGGGATTAAGAAAAGGGCGCACAAAAAGTACTTAGAGGCAACTACCAAATTGAGGAGCTCTTATACTAAATTCACTAACTCTTTGTCAGTGGAAGACAAACAGAGTTGGAAGCAAGCGAAGCTAGAATATGAGATCTGGCAGGAGAAGGTAGAAAAAATATACAATTCCCGACAACAGGCTGATTACTTCAAATTCGGCAACAAGTCAGGTAAACTGTTAGCCAATATAGCCAAGGGAAGAAATAGGCCACATACCATCCACTCCATGAGAAATTCGGCAAATGTAACGCATACTAACCCGAAAGAAATAAATAGCATATTCAAGCAATACTATGAGAGACTCTATGGAATAGATCCCCAGGGAAAAGAGTTTAAACCTTTCCTGGACAGGATCACATTGCCAACACTATCAGAGGAAGATCGTGCCCTGTTAAATGTCCCAATCACAATTGAGGAGATAACAAATACTATCAAAACCCTCCCGAATCATAAAGCACCGGGCCCAGATGGCCTGAGTTCAGAATTCTATAAAATTCTAGTACCAGACATAGTTGAGGATCTGAAAAAAGTATTTGAAAATATTATTGCCACAAAAACAATGCTAGCCTCGGCCAACACGGCTTATATTAAGGTGCTCCCCAAACAGGGAAAGGATCCGTCCGACCCGGGCTCCTACAGACCAATATCTTTAATCAACCAAGATGCAAAGATCTTCTCAAAAATTATGGCTAATAGATTGGCGCGGTTTCTTCCAAAGCTGATTAGCCCTTACCAAAATGGGTTTGTCAAGGGGAGGTCAGGGGTAATTAACATTAGGTCAGTGTTGGCGGTCCAAGATGCCCTTTCCGCTAGCAAAAGGGGAACAGATACACCGGCACTTTTGGCCCTCGATGCGGAAAAGGCATTTGACAATGTCAAATGGCCCTGGTTAAATGCAGTCATGGATAGAATGGGTATTTATGGGGAATTTAGAGACTTTCTGACGGCAGTATATAGGGACCCCCAAGCCAGAGTCAATACACCGGGATTCCTGTCAGAACCTATAAAACTTAAGAAAGGGACAAGGCAGGGGTGCCCTCTGTCACCTTTGCTTTTTAATATAGCATTAGAGCCGCTTGTCATCCATTTATTAACATCCAATACGTATGAAGGCATTTTGGTAGGAACAGAGGAAGTCAAGTTATGTGCGTTTGCGGACGACTTACTACTCTTCATACGCTTCCCCAAGCAACATCTGGAGCCGATTATTAAGGAGTTGGGAATTTTTGAAGACTGTATGGGATACAAGATCAACATAACTAAAAGCCAATTGTTATTTCTAGGGAACATTCCTGACCTCTCAGATATGAAGGTAAAAGGTGGGGATAAACAAGACACATATCACATATCTGGGTATAAAAATGGGAAAAGATACATCGTCCCTATATCAGTTAAATTACACCCCGCTGATAGAAAAGATAGGGAGAGAGCTAGAAAAATGGAAATCTTTGCCTTTGTCACTTTTCGGAAGGGCTCACCTTTTGAAAATGGTGAGCTTCTCTCGAATACTATACCCACTCCAGAACATCCCTCTGCTATTACGGCATAAAGATGTAAAGAAAATACAAGCTGCCTTTACAGCTTTTCTATGGAAAAATAAGAGACCTCGGATTGCCTATAAAAAATTGACACTAACAAAAAAGGGGGGAGGTCTACAATTACCGGACATACGCCTATACAATTTAGCGGCTCTGCTACGACACGCCAGAGATTGGCTGCATGGAACCTGCTATTTTTCGAACATAACATTAGAACAGCAACTAGCGGGTGCTTTTTCACTCAGAGCATTGCTACATACCCCTTATAAATACTTACCTAATATAGCAAAGCATAGTGTAACATTGAGAGACACAGTGGCTGCGTGGAAGTCTATAAGAAAAATATATGGACTCCCCATGAACATATCAAAATATGCCCCATTATGGGATCTCCCAAATTTCCCGCAGGGAAGAGAAAACAAATTTTATCGGGAATGGCGGATGCATAATATAAGATATATATCGGACCTAATACATACCACAGAGAATAGGTTTTTTAGTTGGGAGGAAGTGAGAACCAAATATAATTTAGCACCTAGCCAAATCTTTCAATACACACAATGTATACACTTTTGTAAAAGTCAAGTACGGAACATGGCGACAGTAGAAACCAAAGGCGAGTTTGACACTCTAATTGGCCAACCAGGAAACATACACTCATTGTCTACTCTATATTACCACATAAGGGAAAGGGCACTCCACACGACAAGCGACCAATGCTTCATGTCATGGGACTTAGATTTGGGAGGACCTGAGGCCAGACAACAGATTAAAATAGGTCTTGCGAAGGTGAGAAACCTAATAGTCAATGAAAACTGGAGAGAAATGGTGTTCAGGATGGCACATAAGGCCACTTATGCCTTCGACATTCCCTATAGAGACGCACCAGCCCATTACCTACGAGAGTGCCCAAAATGTAGACTGAAACGGGCGGACTTGCTGCATGGTATGTGGCATTGCCCAAAGCTGTTAAAATATTGGGAAGATGTTTTCGCCTTTATAGAATCAGTATGGGCATTTAGGGTACCGGATGCTCCGGTTAGCACAATATTTCATTATATCCCAAGGGAGAGCTCGGAAGACAGGGAATCACAATCAACAATAAACAACAAAGGAATACATCTTACACTTCTGGCAGCCAAAAAATTTATATTAAGACATTGGTTAGAGGATAGAACTCCTAGTCTAAAAGAAGTAACAGATATTTTAAAGACCTTCTTGACAATGGATAGAATTGAGGCAGAGGGTGATAAGGAGAGATACACCACAACATTTTTTAAAACATGGAAACAGTTTATTATAAAAGTTCTCTCAGATACAGAGATCACGAACCTAATGAATCCATTTAGACTTACCACATATTACCTTCTGAAGAAAATGGAGGGGTCATTGGGAAGACTGAGCATTGGGGATAATAGCTAAGGGGATGGATAGAGGATAGCCAGGAGGCTGGAGAGACAGTGATGAAAATCATCGGTTTTGGAGACTAGTACAGATAGGATTCTTGCCCACTAGGGATGAATGCTGAGGTCAATTATATGCTCACCTGAAATTAGGGCAATTAGAATAGGAGTCCCGAGATGAGGATTTGGTGACCTACATTTGGAATATGTGTATCAGTGGAATGAAGTGTTTTATTATGAGTTTGGTTATACTTTGTTCGCTTTGGAATATGATCTTACATACATTTAAACAGATGGAATTGTCCGAAATTGAAGACAACACTTTCTACGAGTATCAGGGACACCGCTCTCTGAAACAAACGGACATCTAGTGTTTTGTAGATCTTATTTAAATGTAAAGAGAGGAAAAGTTTTTTTTCTACCTGCAAAGAGGAGTTAATTTTAACTCCAACAATGAACGTTGAGTTACAGTATTGTTCGCTTTTATAGTGAATTATTGTTTCTATATGATTATACCTTGTGAAATGTATTGTAACCCATATTTGTTCCTCAATAAAATCTTGTTTAATAAAAAAAAAAAAAAAAAAAAGTCAGGTAATCATAGCTCTAAATGAGAGCTATTAATTACTGTACTTGCTTCAGACATATTGCAGCATAATTACACTACACTATGAAATACGGACCGCAAATACACTGTGTGAACATACGCTAAGATTCCCAAGTCTTTCTCCAGTCACTTTTTCCCAGCGTTTTCCCGTTTAACATGTAGTCATGGAATGGATTTTTCCTCCCCATGTGCATAACCTTGCATTTATCTGTGTTAAACCTCATCTGCCACTTCTCTGCCCAGGGCTCCAACTTATCCAGATCCCTTTGTAATTATAAATTATCTTCCATAGTGTATTGGCCAACAACAGAGGTTGAACTTACCGATCTATAGTTTCCAGGATCACATTTTCACTCCTTTTTGAATATTGGCACCACATTTGCTATGCGCCAGTCCTTTGGGACATACCACGTTATTAGACAGTCCATAAATATTAAAAATAGGGGCCTGTCTATGACATCACTTAACTCCCTTAGGACACAGGGATGTATACCATCAGGACCTGGGGACTTGTCTATTTTAATCCTCCTAAGGCGGAGCTGCACTTCTTCCTGGGTTAGACAAGCAACATTTAAGGTGGAGTTTACCTCACCCCTCTGCTCATCAGCAGAAGTTATCCTCAGTAAATAGAGTGGAGAAAAAAAGTGTTTAATAGGTTTGCTTTCTCTTCATCGCCCTCTACAGTCTCTCCCTCACTATTTCTCAAAGGGCCAACATTTTCTATTTTAATCTTTTTACTATTAATACAGCTAAAAAATATATTGGGCTTATCTTTACTCTCTTTGGCATCTGCCTTTCTGTTTCCAGCTTTGCTGCCTTTATCATTATTTTACATATTTTATTTTTTTCCTTATAGTTTTTAGTGCCTCCTCACTGCCTTCCTGTTTAGGTTGCTAAACCTCTTCACGCATAAGAATGTAATGGTACTTCCTGATTGCGTGTCATTTACTGCAATAGGACGTGCCTGTATGTCCTGGAGATCATGCAGGCTCACGGATGGAGCCTGCACGATCAGCACATGAAGTCAGCTGTATATTACAGCTGCCTCTGTGCACTGTCAGCACCAAATGGAACTCTACAGATGTCATGGCCGATCGCAACCGCTGCAGCTAAGGGAAAGACAGAGGGAGTGGGCTCCGTGGCACGATCACGGGCTCTGATGACTTCCCTGACAACCCGGAAGCCTCTATGAAGTAACCACCCTGGTGACTGGCACTTGCCTTGGTGCTAACAGTCCACCCATACAGAACAGTACAGGCATGAATTGTTCTGTGTGATAACAGATCGCTGAAGTCAAGTCCCCTATGAGGACAAGTGTAAATAAAAAAGGGAAAAAAATGTTAAACACAAGCACAAAAACATAAGTAAAAACAAATATACCTATTTTTCCAATATAATATACCAGTCCCCCCAAAAAGATCAAAAATAAATTAAGTACACATATTTGGTATTGTCATGTCTGTAACGACGTAGCCTATAAATATGTCACTTTTTTTAAGCCACCCAATGAACGGCGTAATAAAAAAAAGACATAACTGCAATTTTCGTTCATCCCACAGCACATAAATGGAATAAAAAAACTATCAAAAGTCATATAAACACCAAACTGGTACCAATGAAAATGTCCATTCATCCCACACAAAAAAAGCCTTAACAAAGCTTTGTATATAAAAAAAATAAAAAAGAAGTTATGGCTATCAGAAGACAGGGATGCATAACTATTACTTTACACAATAAAAACACCTTTTAACCCCTTACTGACACTGGATGTATGAGTACATAGCCGCCGGTGTTTGCTATTAATTGCCGCTAACACCCGGCAGTTACAGCGTGGCATGGTGCCGGGATCTCCCTGCACTGTTTAACCCTTTAGACGCTGCGCCAAAGATGGCCGCGACATCTAAGTCATACATGCCAACTCTCCCGCTTTTGGCGGGGGGTCCCGCTAATTGGGGTCCCCCCCAACCTCCCGGCAGAGTTGGCATTTCTCTCGCCACCAGCAGGCGGCGGGGGCTCTTTAACTGACCGCGGCGACAGAGTAGCGCTGGTGCGCTACTCTGGCGTCGCCGGGCCGTTCCCACAGGCGGGTGAAGCGGCCAGCAGTGGCCGCTTCACACACCCGGAGTCTCGCTGTGCAGGGAGGAGGCAGGAGGGATCGCTCCCTCCTCCCTCCTCCCCCTGTATGTAGAGCGCCGGCCGGTGCGCGCCGTATATACAGGTCAGCGGCGCAGGGGGAAGTGACGCGCGGCTGCTCTCACTTCCCTTGCGACGCTGAGGAGATCGTCCGGAGCGGCCGCGCTGCAGGAGCCTGGTCAGGTGAGTGGCGTTTATTATTTTATTTTTATTAGCTTTAGGGGGGCACTACCTGGCAAACAATGGGGGCACTACCTGGCAACAAAGGGGGCATCTACCTGGCAAACAATGGGGGCACTACCTGGCAACAAAGGGGGCACTACCTGGCAACAGAAGGGGCACTAACTGGCCACAAATGGGGGCACTAACTGGCAACCAATGGGGGCACTACCTGGCAAACAATGGGGGCATCTACCTGGAAAACAATGGGGGCATCTACCTGGCAACAGAGGGGGCACTACCTGGCAAACAATGGAGGCATCTACCTGGCAAACAATGGGGGCACTTACCTGTCAACAGAGGGGGCAGTAACTGGAAAACAATGGGGGCATCTATCTGGCTCACAATGGGGGCACTACCTGGCAAACAATGGGGCATCTACCTGGCAACAGAGGGGGCATCTACCTGGCTAACAATGGGGGCATCTACCTGGCTAACAAAGGGGGCAATACCTGGCTAACAATGGGGGCATCTACCTGGCAACAGAGGGGGCACTACCTGGCTAACAAAGGGGGCAATACCTGGCTAACAATGGGGGCATCTACCTGGCTAACAATGGGGGCATCTACCTGGCAACAGAGGGGGCAACTACCTGGCAACAGAGGGGGCTCTACCTGGCTAACAAAGGGGGCATCTACCTGGCTAATAAAGGGGGGCATCTACCTGGCTACAGAGGGGGCATCTACTTGGCTACAAGGGGGCATCTACCTGCCTGTAAGGGGCACTACCTGGTTATAGGGGGCTACTACCTGGCTATAAGGGCATCTACCTGGCTTTCGTCCAAAGCCGTTATGCAGTTAGGTGGAGTGGGTGTGGCTTTTTGAAGGGGCGTGGCACACCAACAAAATGGGCGTGTCCCTCTACAATCTCCTGCTTTTTCAGTTTCAAAAGTTGGCAACTATGATCAAAGTCAATGAGAAACGGGGCTGTGCACCGCCCCACAATGCAATCGTGGCACCCGATGGGAAATCGCGGGCTCCCGATTGGTTAACATGGCAGCTGGAAGCCTTGTGAAGACTTTCATCGCCACAATGTTTTCTGTTTTACTACTTCCATGGCCTGTGTGCACACTCACCCTCCATGACCTGTATGCACGCTCACCCTCCATGGACTGTATCCACGCTCACCCTCCATGGCCTGTATGCACGCTCACCCTCCATGGCCTGTATGCACACTCACCCTCCATGGCCTGTATGCACACTCACCCTCCATGGCCTGTATGCACGCTCACCCTCCATGGCCTGTATGCACGCTCACCCTCCATGGTCTGTATGCACGATCACCCTCCATGGCCTGTATGCACGCTCACCCTCCATGGCCTGTATGCACGCTCACCCTCCATGGTCTGTATGCATGCTCACCCTCCATGGTCTGTCTGCATGCTCACCCTCCATGGCCTGTATGCACGCTCACCCTCCATGGCCTGTATGCACGCTCACCCTCCATGGCCTGTATGCACGCTCACCCTCCATGGCCTGTATGCACGCTCACCCTCCATGGCCTGTAGACACGCTCACCCTCCATGGCCTGTAGACACGCTCCCCACACAAAACTCCCTTGCTGAACCAAAAGCATGTTCATGCGCCCTTAAAGTTTTCACCCAAGACATTCTTGATAAAAATCTGCGGCCATCTACCAGGAGGATGAAGATGAAACGAGAGTGAACATTTCAGCAAGACAATGATTCCAAACACACGGACAAGGAAACCTTCCAATGGTTTGAGAAAAAGAACATAAATCTGCTAGAATGTCCCAGCCAATCACCTGAGCTGAATCCAATAGAAAATCTATGGAGGAACTAAAGCTCAGAGTTCATAGAAGGAGTCCATGGAAGCTTCAGGATATGAAGAACATTTGTGTGGAAGAACGGGCCAAAATCCCCCCTGTCATGCATGGGGCTAGTTTCTCCATACAGAAGGCATCGTCTCATCACCAACAAAGACTTTTGTACCAAGTATTCAATACATTTCAGTAAGTGTGTTCAATACTTTTTCCCGGTGTCATTTCTCATTATTACACATAACTTATGGACATCCATGATTTCTTTGCCCGCGTGGGTTGGATGTTTTGTTATCGACATCTGGTGAGAATTTCATGTCAATAGCACCTTTAGAAATAGATTTACTTAGAAAATTGGTGACGTGTTCAATACTTATTTCACCCAGATTTCTGTGACCTAAGAGGGAGAAGTCTCTTGTTCTTGCTTTTATTTCTATAACGGTTTTGCCTTTCTATGTAGGTCCTTGTCATTATATCTTTTTGGAAATATCAAAAACAATACGTTTATTGCATACTGTTCAAACTGGACCCGCAAACCCTTATATCAGAGGAGTTACCTTTCGTATGCCAGTGTGCTTGAAGTTACCCATTTGATTCTAGAGAGTGCAGACTGTGCCAGAGTGTATATGTGCACTGAACATGAGCGAAGCATCTTGTCCTCCTGTAATGTGAGGGGTGGTAGTGAGGATTCGCTTGCGGATTATTTTTGGGGTGTGCTTAATTCATCTAGCCTAATGAAAGCTGTATGCATAGGTAGTTTGGGAAGCTGACTAAACCGTTATGATCACACCCAAGTCACCTGGGTATTGAATGTCGATCCCAGCCTGACAAATATTTATAAAGAGGTGCTTGAAAGTTTGTGAACCCTTCAGAATTTTCAATATTTGACCTAAAATGACATAACATACAAGTCCTAAATGTAGATAAAGAGAACAACATTAGATAAAGGAGGAAAATTTTACAGTTGATAAATTGAGGAATATGATCATACATGCCAACTTTTGAAAATAAAACAGCAGGAGATCTGAAGGCGGCGTGCTATGCACGCTGTGCCGAAAATTTGCATATCCACGCCCATCTTGCACGTTAGCTACGCCCCCTTCGAAAAAGCCACACCCTACTCCACCTAACTGTGTAATGGCTCTGGAAGAAAGTTAAATTAGGGTTTTGGCGTCACCCAGCTTCCCTGGACTGTTGGATTGTCTATTCAGCATCCAGATACCGCCAAACTCTGCCCCAATAGGTAGTTATCTCGGTGGCCTATTTGAACCAGGTAGTAGCCTCCTGTAGCCAGGTTAATGCCCCCTTTAAGCCAGGTAGCTGTCCCCAATAGCCAGGTAGTGCCCCTTACAGCCAGGTAGTGCCTCCATTAGCCAGGTAGTGCCCAATAGCCAAGTAGTGTCCCCAATAGCCACTTAGATGCTCCTTATAGCCAGGTTTGTTCCCCAAAAGCTAGGCAGATGCCCCCTTTATCCAGGTAGATGTCCCCATGAGCCATGCAGATGCCCCCATAAACCAGGCAGATGCCCCCATAAACCAGGCAGATGCCTCCTTTATCCAGGCAGATGTCCCGATGAGCCATGCAGATGCCCCCTTTATTCAGGCAGATGCCCCCTTTATTCAGGCAGATGCCCCCTTTATTCAGGCAGATGCCCCCTTTATCCAGGCAGATGCCCCCATGAGCCAGGCAGATGCCCCCTTTATCCAGGTAGATGGCCAAATGCCAGGCAGATGCCCCCTTTATCCAGGTAGATGGCCCCATGCCAGGCAGGATGCCCTATGAGCCAGGCAGATGCCCCCTTTATCCAGATAGATGCCCCCATTCCAGGCATATGCCCTCATTTGCTAGCTTGTTGCCCCTATTGCAGGCTGTGCCCCTATGAGCCAGGCAGATGCCCCCTTTATCCAGATAGATGCCCCCATGCCAGGCAGTGCCCCTATGAGCCAGGCAGATGCCCCCTTTATCCAGGCAGTGCCCCTATAGCTGGTAATAATAAAATAATAAAACCTACTTCACTCCCCTCACATGCACTCAGTCACTGCACACACACCCATCTCCTCACACACACAGCCCTCCCTGCACTTACCTTTCCTGCTGGCATCCGAGTTCTTCTAACTCTGGGAAAGGGGGCGGAGCTTCACGGGTCCCGCTAGCCCCGCCCCCTACCCCCGCAATGCTCTCGTAGCTTCCTCTGAAGAGGAAAGCATTGCCAACAGCGGCTCAGGACAGAGGCTGAAGGGCAGCGTTCTAGAGACACTGCCCGATGCCTCTGTATACAGATAACCTCCAGCTTCTCTAAAGAGGCGGGAGGTTATGCCACCCGAGCGGGAGGGCGGGACACGGCCCCCATTAGCGGGAGTGACCCGCCAAAACCGGGAGGGTTGGCAACTATGAATATGATCCATTATTACTTACCTGTGAGCGGCACGGGCAGGTTATTTGACGGTATCATTAGGGTCTGGTGTTTTCATCAATGGGGTGACAACCAGGTGTGAGTGGACGACCTGTTTTCTCTAGGGCCTCATGTATGAAAACTGTCTAGGTGTAAAACTTTCTTTGTTACCCATAGCAACCAATCAGAGCCCATAGCAAACAACCATAGCTCTTCATATAGTGCTCTAAAAAAATGAAAGGGGCGCTCTGATTGGTTGCTATGAGCAATAAAGAAAGCCTCAGACCTAGACAGTTTTCGTACACGCCCCCCTTAGACTCTATCAGTCTGGTGTTCACAACCTACCGTATGTTTGCAGAAGTGTCTTATGGCCTGAACAAAGGAGATTTCTGTGGAACCCAGAAGAAAAGTTCTTGACACTCATCAGGTTGGAAAAAGTTAAATATAGATGCACAATATCTCGCAAAAGTGAGTACACCCCTCCCATTTCTGTAAATAATGTATTACATCTTTTCATGGGACAATACTGAAGATCTGACACTGTGATATAATGTAAAGTAGTCAGTGAACAGCTTGTACAGCAGTGTAAATTTGGTGCCCTCAAATAAAGCAGCCATCAATGTCTAAACTGCTGGCAACAAAAGTGAGTACACCCCTAAGTGAAAATGGAAAAAATGTGCCCAATTTGCCATTTTCCCTCTACTGTGCCATGTGATTCATTAGTGTCACAAAGTCTCTGGTGTGAATGAGGAGCAGGTGTGTTAAATTTCCTGTTGTCGTTCTTACACTCTCTCATACTGGTCACTGGAAGTTCAACACGGCTCCTCATGGCAAATAACTATGTGAGGATCTGAAAAAAAGAATTGTTGCTCTACGTAAAGATGGCCGAGGCTATAAGAAGATTGCCAGCACCCTGACACTGAGCTGCAGCGCGGGGGCCAAGACCACACAGGAGTTTAACAAGACAGGTTCCACTCAGAACAAACCTCACCATGATCGACCAAAGAAGTTGAGTGCACGTGCTCAGTGTCATATCCAGAGATTGCCTTTACAAAATAGACATGCGAGTGCTGCCAGCATTGCTGCGGAGGTTAAGAAGAGATGGGGTGGGGAGTCAGCCTGTCAGCGCTCAGTCCATATGCCACACACTGCATCAAAGTGGTCTGCATGGCTGTCATACCAGAAGGAAGACTTCTAAAGATAATGCACAAGAACGCCAGCAGTTTGCTTAAGACAAGCAGACTAAGGACATGGATTACTGGAACCATTCCCTGTGCTCTGATGAGACCAAGATAAACTTATTTGGTTAAGATAGTGTCAAGCGTTTATGACAGCAACCAGGTGAATGGAGTGCTGCTGGCTGTGAGGAGCTACAGCCCATTGAGGGAACCATGAATGTCAACATCTACTGTGACATACTGAAGCAGAACATGATCCCCTCCCTTCTGGGCCATATGACAGTATTCAAACAGGATAATGACCACAGATACCACCAAGACGAACAAATTTACACTGCTATACAAGCCTTACCCTGACTACTTCACATTGTATCAGTATCAGATCTTCAGTGTTGTTCCATGAGAAGATATAATACAATATTTACAAAAATGTGAGAGGTGTACTTACTTTTGTGAGATACCGTACTCTATTAATTAAGTGACGTAAAAAGGCAATTGGTAACACTGGATTTTATTTAGGGGTATCAGAGTACAGGGGCTGAATACATATGCCCACCACAAAAATGTGGAAAAGTACATATTATTTTCTTTACACTTCCCAAATACTTGCTACTTTGTGTTGCTCTGTCACATAAAATATCAATACAATACATTTAAGTTTGTGGCTGGCTGTAACGGTTAAAAATGAGAAACAGTTTAAGGGTGCGTTTACACGGCACAGACCAAATACCGGTCGGTATTTTGTCGTATTTTGTCACGCAGGGGATGGCCTTTCTCTGCAGTTTGCTGATTCAAGCCCTCCCCCTTTCGCACACACATGTTCATGTTCTGCCCGAAAAGCGAGCGGAAGAATGAACATGTTCCAAGTTTTTCGTTACGCTGGCGTGTCAAAAACCGTCCAGCGAAAAATCCGTGCAGTGGGGACTGCTGCATGGATTTTCTATTACAGTCTATGGGGGAGCGTTGCTTGTCGGTTTTCAGATGGTTTGTAAAACCGCAAGTCGTCTGAAAAACCGACAAATAGCCTGTGCCGTGGGGACAAGCCCTAAAGGGTATGAATACTTTTGCAACCTACTGTATACTGTGGAGGACAATGCCATCTTATCCAAACTCACTACAGGCTACCTCGTGTTCTGCACTCAGCAGTGAAGAAGAGAGCAGCTCCCACTACACTAACCTGCGCGTTCAGCGTGGTGTGGGCAAAATTGTGCCAGGGTATAGGAAAGTAGGCCAGTGGGGCAACATGTTGGTTTGTCCTGGGTATTTTGTGCATTCTAAAGAGCTAAAGCCTTTACATTGCAATAATTATTCCTAATTCCACTGGTGACCATATGCCTTTACCATACATACAATAGTCTCTCAACATGCACTATTAATTGCTTCTCTATTGTGTGCTGAAACCATAGCTCTATGCCCAAAGCCCCAAAATATCACCAACATAATGCAAAATGGAAAGTAAAGAAAATGAAGCAAGTACCAATCCAGATATTGTGCGTCCTTCCATATAACATCAGAAAGAGCTGGAAATCACCTTCTATGATGAGAACAGGAGCTTCTTTGGGTCATGAACTTTATACACAGTGTACTTGAAAAAAGAAAATGGGGCCCCCCACCCTTTTGCCCCAAAAAAGCGTACAGAAATGTAAAACCCCACGTACTGTAGGAGGCGTACTGACCCCCAATCACTGATGCACCTCACTAATACATGTAAGGGAAAATACAGGAATGAGTTTTTCAGTGTCTGTGAGAGGGCTTAGAACGGGAATCACTGATGCACCCCTTTTAATATTGTAAGAGGTCAGGACAGTACAAAGGGCACTGTACTGTAGAGGGTGCATAGACCCAATACTGCAGCACTCCTAATAATGTAAAAGGGAGTACAGGACATGTTACCGCTCTGTCTGTAGAAGGTGGTATAACCACCAATCACTGCATGCACCCATTAATCATGTAAGACCCTCAGGACATGGATTCCCCATGTACTTAGAATGCTATAACCCCAATCAGCTGACCCCACTAATACATTTAAAGAGCATAAGGACATGTAGCATGCACTGACTGTAGAGAGGGCTATAACCCCAAAAAACTGCATGCACCTCACTAATAATTTAAGAGCAGTCAGGACATGGTACTACACTTTTACTGTAGAGAGGTGTTATAGACCCAATCCTGATACACCTACTAATACAGTGGTTTTACAAAATAAAACGTTCTATAATTTTGTGGATTTCCTCAATCACATGAGCCTCAGTTCAGCATTGTCTGGGAAATTGTATCTTGAAACATGACTGAACATACAATGTCCCAGTTTCTGAGCATGTATATTAGTGGCCACCACTAGAGAAAGATTTATTGGCAAATATTGCTGGTTTAAAGATGCAGAATATACACCCAGCTGGCTATTGTTTGAAAAGAGGTAGTGTTCACAAGACAACCCTGCAAAATACTAGAAGAGAGCAGCAAATGGTTTTTACCCTCTCGGGGAGAAAGTGGAAATCCCGAGCAAATCCATAAAAGGGCCCCAACAACTTGCCCCTTTACAATACTGGTGTATTCTTATGGCATAGGGTACTTTGGACCCCTTTGGGCACCAGGGTCTGGGTGTGACTGCGACCTCTGCAGCCCTTATATCCACACCCCTGACCTCTGGTAAAGGAGATGGGTTTGGTCCGTCTCATTCCCCCTTAGGGTTTGTCTCATGTTATGTAACGTCTGGTGCACTTTAGGCGAAAGTGAGAAAGTGCCAGATAAAAAGAAGAAAAGCAAAATGTGTTTAATAGATCAAATTTCCAGATGAGTCAGGATTTGTTAACAGATGCACAATAAGCCAAGAAGCGTGTGGGCCCAGAGCGCTGTATCATCTTGAGGTATTTATTCTTTCTTGTGTGCCGTGTCAGTGAGTGGGCCTGGTTTGTGGGAAGGGGAAACTCAGTCTGCAAGACAATTTAATAAACCATTTTTTTTTTGATCAAAACGGGGCTCCCGACAATACTCCCCCGCCCCTCTGTGTAAAGAAATACGAAACCCAGAGACCAACCCAGGGGTTCCGAGCGGTTTCCGCGGCCATAACCCGGCCAAATCGCCATAGATTATTAACATGGTTTCCTAGGGAAAAACCGGTTATTTTCACACGCGGGGTTTTGGGCCCGCGTAAAAAGGCTCTCCTGTCATTTTTTACAGGAGTGCTTGCGGGCGGCCTCCGGGCTGCACGGGAGCCCCCGGGGGTTTTGCCGGGGGGGGCGGGGGATGGGCTAGCGCCGCGGCTTGCCCCCTGCCTTAATTTGCTTTGGGGGCAACCCTGGGCGAAAAGCCGCCCCCCAAACCCCCCTCCCGCCCGAGCCAGGGCCACGCCCGCGCCGCAAACCCGGTCGGGGACCGAGTTTTGGGCGGGGCCCCGGACGGTTTTGGCTGGGGCAAAACCCCCGGGGCCCAAATCCGTCTGTGACGAGGCCTTAGTGGTGGGGGGGGCCCCCCATTTCGGGGGTTGGGGGTCAAATTTCTTTCTGCGCTTGGGTATGGTTGGGGGGCCTGGTACAGACCTAGGTCAGCATGGGGGGTCCAGGAGCTGCAGATTAGACCACTGGTGGACAACTCTTTATGCCGTTTACTTTTTTCATTATTTTCCAGGCTTGGTGTTCTTTAGGGTATTTTTACACGGCGTGTTCAGTGCGTTTTTGGATACGTTTAAAGATGCATGTTTGAATCCGTGTTTTGAACCCTAAACGGAACCAAACATTTACTAAAAAATGTCAGGTGAAATTTTCATTGCTTTTAAAGATCATGTTTTACTTTCGTTTTTTGATCATCTTTCGGCCGTTAAAGGATTTGTCTGTAAAATTTTTGATCCGTTTGCGCAGGGAGCCCTATTTAAAACGTAGGGTGCGATCCGCTGCAGCCAAAAAAGCATCCAAAAACGACCTGAAGTTGGGAAAGCGTTTTTACGCAGCGCTTTTGAATGAATTTTTTGGGGGGATTAAAAACGTATCCAAAAATGTATTGAACATGCCGTGTTAACAGACCCTTACATTCATTCTGATGATAGCATGGCACCTGAAAGCTCTTATTGTTATTTCTTTTAAAGCGCCACTAACTCCAGGGCGCTGTATGAAAGGAGTTTACATACATTTACACTCAATAATTAACAACTGGTACAGAGGGAGGGAGGACCCTTCCCGCAAGAGCTTACAGTCTACAAGGGAGGTGGTTTGAGACAGAAGGTGAGGGAGAGAAATTTTTGTATGATGATGGTTAACTCCATAACCCGAACGCCTGAAAAGTAGTTAATGACCAGAACATTTTTTTCAACGTTGCGTTTCAACAGTTGTAACTTTTTTATTTTGTCAATGACGCAGTTATATGAGGCCTCGTTTTATTCGAGACAAGTTGTATTTTATGGGGGAATAGTTTCAGTTCACTTATAAATAATTGCAGTATTTCTTTTTATTTTTTATTTTTTATTTTTATTTTATTTTTTATTTTTTACACCATTCACATTTCACACGTAATAACTAGTTAGATTACTTCTACAGGTTATTACGGTCGTGTGGATACCAAATATGTGTAGGTTTTTTTGTGCGTGTAATTTATGCACAATTAGTTTTTATTAAATATTTATTTTTATTTTATTATTTATTTTTTTACACTTTTTTTTACACTTTTTATGTGTTTTTTTACTTTTACTCCCATGAAGGGAGAACGGTTACATTTTTTTTACATTTTTTTTTTTTTTTACACTTAGTAATGTATTAGCATATTCATATATGCTAATACATTCTAATCTGTGTCAGTCTGACACAGGCAGTGATTAGGACAGCACAAAGTGCGTCCTAGTCACTGGCTTAGTACACAGACAGCTCTGGGGCCACTCTAGGTCCCCAGAGCTGACTGTGCAGCCGTTCCCTGAGCTCTGTCGGGTCACCGGGTGTTCCGATCACCCGACAGAGCAGGGGAACCCTTTGATTGCGCTGCGGTAACGCACCGCCGCAATCAAAGGGTTAAAGCATCGGGTTGCGGAGGTTTCCTCCAGTACCCGGTGCTCGCAGGGGATGCTCTGGGATAAGGGCTGTGTAGTCCAGCCCCGATCCCAGCGCAATTGCGGCGCCGGGAGCCGCAAGCTCCGGTGTCTGCAGCGACGTCTAACGTCGGCGGGCGGTCGTTGAGGAGTTAACCACCTGCCGACCGCCTATAGACTTGAAACGTTTGGGTGGTGGCAGTATATCGCTGCACTGACATTCTGGAACTAATCATTTAGCTGTGTGGGTAGAGTTGGTTGTCAGCAATAGCTGAGCTCTCCACTCCGAAGACTCCCAGCCTTTATGATCGCTTTGTATACAGCGCTCAATGAAAGTCTGCTAAGAAAAGAGGTGATCAGAACTCAACCTTTCATTTCAATGGGAGTTATTATTATTATTATTATTTATTTTAGAGCGCCCTCAGTTCCAGAGCGCTGTACTTTCTGGTTTCATACATAACATAGATCAAACAAGTACAAAGGTGACAAATTAATAACTAACAACTGGTACAGAAGGAGTGAGGTCCCTGCCCGCGAGGGCTTACAATCTACAAGGAAGGTGGGAAGAGACAGAAGGTGAGGGGAAGACATGTTTGTTTGGTGTAGTAGTAGCAATGTTGTTAATGTTTGTTATAGGCTATCCTGAAGAGATGGGTTTTCAGGTTGCTTTTGAAGCTGGTGAAAGTGGGGGAGAGTCTGATGTGTTGGGGCAGTGAGTTCCAGACTGTGGGGGAAGCACGAGAGAAGTCTTGGAGACGGTTATGTGAGGAGCTGATCAGAGGAGAGCAGAGGAGAAGGTCCTGTGAGGAGCAGAGATTGCGTGAGGGGAGGTATCTAGAGATTAGGGCAGAGATGTATGGAGGGGAGAGGTTATGGAAAGTCTTGTAGGTCAAGGTTACTAACTTGAACTGGATTAGAACCAAGCCTGCCCCCATGGCTGTACTCCAAACTCCCATTGAAATAAATGAGAGAGTTTTGACCATCTCTCCATTCCCAGCTATTAATATGCCTAAAATATGTGAGATAGGAAAACCCCCTTAACCCTTTCAGGACTGTTGTGGCATTTCAAATTCGGTTCAGGTTTGTTTAGCCCAACCCTTTTGCCACCAATCGCATGAAAATCATACAACCAATCACTAGGCTTTTTTCATAAAGGACAAAAGGAAGTGTATCTGATCAATAAATGAGACACTTCCTTTTGGGGTGCAGTATTTGGGTGGCAGTTGGGTTATGATGGATAAGAAAATGTTTTTACTCGGATATCCTGTGGTTGCATAGTTACTACCATTACTATTATGTGCACTATAAACTTACATTATATCACCACTCACAGTCTATCAGTATATATGATACTATACAATCAAACATTGTGCACTGTTACCCTGTATTGAAGATTGGTTATTATTTAGCCTATTTTGAAATATGAGCCGTATAACCGTGTTGTATGTACACTTCCTTTTTTCTATATGGAAAAAAGACTGGTGATTGGTTGTAAGATTTTCCTGCCATCACCAACAAAATTTCAAATTGCTCAGAACCGACCCTAATCTGAAGTGCAACACTATTGAGGAGTAAAAAATGTCAACCAAAAATCCAGCTCTTCATAAAAACATTGTTATTATTGTTTTAGTGGATTTATAATAATTAAAGGAGTTTTATCGTTTCATCATTTGGCAGCCGTTTATACTGGTTGCTAAGCAGAGCTTATGAAATGGAGGGGCGTGTTTCTCCTCCCAGCAGGGCGGATCTTCTCTCTCTGCAGACACGCCCCACAGTGTGCACGTGAGAATTCATTCTGTGTGAGCTGGAGGAGGGGAGAGGTTCTCAGCTGTCGGAGACTAAGGAATTATTGGAAGTGAATAGCTAAGTGTAACTCCATAGTGTATATCTACATTTCTCGTGCTCTCTACATACTTTGTAACTAGACTGGGCATTTGACATTAAGGACCATGGGAGAGATGATTTTTTTTATCTCTCTCTCTCACATACACACAGTGATATATCCTGCAGATTATTATCCCTCTTACCTCTACAGATATGCAGAACAAATACGCTTTATCTGTTTATGTTTACATGGGACTGCACAAGATCTCTCTCTCTCTCTTGTCGGGGGCAGCACCTTGTCGTAACTCATCTCGTTCCCGAATACAACAGGGGGCGGCACCTCGCCGTAACTCATCTCCGTGCACACATGTCCCTGCTCCCTCCCATACACAGCCTCTCCCCTGCTACTCCTTCTGACGCGCATTCCTGAATAAGACCGGGGGCAGGACCTGGTCATAACCCGACCGGAGCTCTCTCACTTAAAAGAATTAAACAAACATCCCATTCTCTTAAACCATAGCACTTTGCTTGTGGTAACCAAGGGCCTACAAGCTTAGATTTTTCGCTACCAACTGTTGAACTATGATCTTTGAAATGAGAAAACCCCTTTAATAATGTCATTTATAAAGAGCTGGATTTTTGGTTGATATTCTTGGACATATCTTTGCCGGTAGCCAGCGGTATCCATGCAGTTCAAAGATATTAGCCGCGGCTGTTCATGGTGGACTAATGTGTTGCATTGCACTGATCTATTATTCTTATTTTTTCAAGAGTTAGTTATGTGCCAATGTGTTACAGAAGCCTATTTATCTGCAAAGCTAAAGATATGCAACCCTTCTCTCCTCCACCCCTTAAGAGAGTGGAGAGAGAGACCTTTTTTCCGGCATTTTGCATTTGTGCAATCTCCCTTTCAGTGCACAGTGGGGTATTCTGTTGGAGACAGCCCTTAAAGCATCTGTATTTGCCAATATGGGAGGTATGGGATGTCAATTTTGGTGCTGCACATTTAGGGCTTTTCCCCACGGCACAGGTTATTTGTCGGTTTTTCAGATGGTTTGCGGTTTTACAAACCGTCTGAAAACCATCAAGCAGCGCTTCCCCATAGACTTCAATAGAAAATCCATGGAGCAGTCCCCACTGCATGGATTTTCCGCTGGACCTTTTTTTACACCGCCGGCGGTCCGAAAAACGTAGAACATGTTCATTCTTCCGCCCGGTTTTCAGGCAGAACATGAACATGTGGGTGCGAAAGGGGGACTGCAGAGAAAAGCCGTCCCCCTGCGTGACAAAAAAACAAACAAATACCGGTCGGGAAATCCGACCAGTATTTGATCTGTGCTGTGTAAACGCACCATTAGAGGGTGCTGAACGGCCCGCCCAATCAAATAGTAGTGGCTTCACCAATTAGCTGTAACAGCGCACAGTGCAATATACATGCTGGATTTTTTAACATTATGGGTGACATGCATGAAATTTGCCGTTTACACGTTAAATTTCATGCGCATAATAAAGGCATAGAATGTGCCTGATTTATGAGCCCGCTCTACAGTGGGTAATAAATCAGGCGCATTCTAGCGCTTGCACAACAGTTCTGGCTCAGGTAAACCACAGTGCTCTACCTGTTCCAGCAGTAATGTGCCTAGAAATGCCGTAGCAAAGCCATAAATATGTAACTTCGCTACGGTTCTAGTGCACCCCATTAAAAATGTATGAACGGGGCCGCGTCTGATATCGGGCTGTGAAGACGCCAGAGATCTGGCACAGCCCTGTTCATACATGCCGCCCTATGTTTGTCCAGGGATGAAACTAAGGCAGCCACCCCCCACATGCATAGAGGGTGTGTGAGGGGTCACCTATTAGTACTTTGCACCTGTGGACCTTTCCCATATGGCATCATGGCTGCTCTGAATTTTTTTCTGACTTGCCTGAGGATCAGCAAGTAAGCCTCCATTCTTCTGTGAGTTTTAGTTATGTGCTTTTGAATTGACCATACTTGGGATACGTTCACAGTTGGCAGATACACTGTGGATTTTCCACCCAGACTTTCCAAGCAGACAATCCACAGAGTTTACAGTAGTCGAAAGGTGGATAAGAACTTTAAAAAAACTCATCCACACACTACATAAAAAAATCCTTATAGGAATGGACTTAAGTTCATAAAAGCTAGTCCCATGTCTGGAACCCACATCTCTTGGAGACTAGCTACAAAGAGCATCTCTTGCTGTGGAGGACCTCTCCCGTCATACATTACACAGAGAATCTATTCATTTGAACGGCTACTATGTAATGCTTCATTTTACCTATAGGGAGATTGAACAAATCTACCAGGTTTTCCCACAGGCTACGGTACACCGTTGGGGATGCCCGCGGGGGGGGATTTGGGATTAGTGGGTTTAGCATCCTTTTTAAATATATAGTCCTTTTTAAGTGCAGAATTTTGGGGCCAGATGTATGAAAACTGTCTAGGTCTAAAACTCACTTTGTTGCCCAGAGCAACCAATTAGAGCGCCCCTCTCATTTCATATAGTGCTTTGGAAAAATGAGAGGGGCGCTTTGATTGGTCGCTATGGGCTCTGATTGGTCGCTATGGGCTCTGATTGGTTGCTATGGGCAACAAAGTGAGTTTTAGACCTAGAGAGTTTTCATACATCTGGTCCTTTGTGTCTCCTTCCCTTGTAGATTGTAAGCCTTCAGGGGCAAGGTGCTTCTCCCCATGTAACAGTCTTAGTTGGTGATTATTGTACTTCTTCTGTATTTTACCGCTTTTTGTGATGTGCAGCGCCCTGAAATAAATGGTGCTTTAAAATAAAGAATAATGATGTCAATTTGAGTGGTGAATACGCTGTAGGTTTTTTTGTGGATTTTCCCAGTTGACCTCAATAAAAAAAACTCAAACCCACAAGAAATCTGCAGTAAAATTATTGTTATGGATTTTTTTTAACCCTAAAGGGTTGTCTCATTTTCACAGTTTCATAGGATGCATGAATGAAGTAATGCTGCTTTAACTCTGTCACTTCTGGTCAAGCTGTCTGTAATTAACATATGAGCCAGTGTATTCAGACCTCTGCTAAATAGATAAGTCTCATGCTGTCAGGACCAAGGAAGCTTCTGAGGTAAAGTAAACCGCAGTAATTACTGGCTTTTGTCTGAAAGATCAGATAACAAACAAGCTCTCACTGTCTGGAGTTCTGTGCTGTGCGACCAGTGTGACTCCCTGCAATCAGATAGAACAAACAGCAGGGGGAGAAGTACACAGGTCGGTCACTTGGGGAACCAGAGAGAGCACAGAAGGTGATTTAAAAACACTTGTAGCTCATTACAAAAAAAATGAACAACGCAATATATTTTGAAAATTGTCTCCATTTAGTGTTCCCTAATGTTGAAAGCTAATCTTTGTAGCGAGACCAAACCCCTTTTAAAAGACCAGTCATTTGTTTTTTTCCCTCTATATAAAAATATTAGGACTTCTTTCTGGCAGGGCTAAATGTATTTTGTAATGGTTCCCTTAACCATACCATATAATGTACTGGAAACCTCCCAATCGCTTTTTTCACTGTTCTACATTATGTATATGTTACATGCAATGTATGAAAAGCAGGCATGCTATAGAATGCCTAGGCAATGTATGCACTGTCTGACATCTCTTCATTGTTACATACTTTTCTTAGGCATTCTATACGATACCCAGTGGCGTAGCTACAGGGGTCACAGCGGTCGCAGTTGTGACCGGGCCCCCTCACCACTCGGCTACATTGCTGAATCATATAGTCCCAGCCAGCGATGTATCAGCGGAGCTGGCTCTGCACAGTGCAGGGAAGCAAGATCGTCCGAGATCAGAACGAAATAGCTGCAATCCCAAGTCAGAGGAGCTACAGTTCCCGGATGAGAGCGCAGGAAGCTGCTTGCTAGACTGAGCCTGGAGGGGAGACAGAAGGGGCAGAGCAGTCTGATACGTGCAGGTAAATTGCTCTCCCCCACGGTAAATCAAACGTGTGCTGTGTCGGGAAGCAGTTGTGCTGCTGACAGTGATTAAGGGCCACATGTATGAAAACTGTCTACGTCTAAAACTCACTTTGTTGCCCAAAGCAACCAATCAGAGATCATAGCAACCAATCAGAGCTCATAACAACCAATCAGGGTCATGCAACCAATCAGAGCCCATAGCAAACCCAAACAGATCATAGCAACCATCAGCCCCTAGCAACCAATCAGAACTCAAAAGCAACCAAAACAGAGCACCCCTTTCATTTCATAAAGTGCTCTGGAAAAATGAGAGGGGCGCTCTGATTGGTTACTAGGAGCCCTGATTGGTTTCTATGAGCCCTGATTGATTGCTATGAGCTCTGATCACTATGGGTTCAGATTGGTTGCAATGGGCTCTGATTGGTTGCTAGGAGCTCTGATTGGTCACTATGGGTTCAGATTGGTTGCTATGGGCTCTGATTGGTTGCTATGGGCTCTGATTGGTTGCTATGGGCAACAAAGTGAGTTTTAGACGTAGACAGTTTTCATACATGTGGCCCTTAGTGACTGGAGCTCCGTGCTCAGCGATCACTGCTATCTGTGGATAAGAAATCTGATCCAGCACCCACCGCAGAGCACAGAGTTCCAGTCACTAAATCACTGTAAACATCACATAACTGCTGCGATTGATGATCAGTGAGAAAAACCACATGTTTAACTAGTTTAATAAAATAATGAACAGAAAACACAAACCCTCCAATTAAAAAACCCCTTAGTAAAAAAAAAATTAAAATATAAAAAAGTTACACAAAACAAGAATTGCTGTGTCCATAATACTCCAATCTATAGAATTATTGTGTTATTTAACCCCTTCCCACTGAAGCCTAATTATTTTTTTCACGTTTGTTTTTCCCTCCTCACCTTCCCAGAGTCATAACTTTTTTATTTTTCCCCCACGTAGACCTATGAGGGCTTTTATTTAGCAGGACAAGATGTACTTTCTAATGGTGTCATTCACCGTATAATAGAATGTACTGGGGAATGGCAAAAAACCTAAGTGGGGCAAAATGTGAAAAACATACTTGCGCCATGTTTGCGGGAATTATTTTTACGGCGTTCATTCTTCGGTATAAATGATGTGTTATCTGTATTCTACAGTTTGATATGTATCTGGCAATACCAAATATGTACGGTTTCCGTTATGTTTTGGTACCATAAAAAATTCCAAACATTTTCTATTTTTGAATTTGAGCCGCGGTGCCATTTCCTGCAACCAATAACTTTTTGTACTTCTACCAAAAGGACCTCAGTGAGGGGGCATTTTTTGCAGGCTGAAGTGTACTTTTTATTGCTACCAGTTTGGAATGCATGCAACTTTTTTTGAATAAATTTATTCCAATTTTTCGGGGCCGTGAAATGACCAAAAAAACCGCAATTTTGGCGTTTGGATTTTTTTTTCTTCTACGGTGTTCAGGCGCACGGGTTTTAAATGATTTTAAATATTTTAATGGATCAGACTTTTTTGGACGCACCTATACCAAATATGTGGAACTTTTTTATTATTTTTTATTTTACACTTTAAAACTTTTTTTTTTTTAACTTTAACTTTGAGTCCCCCTAGGGAGCGATCATTTCTCGCCTAAATGCATTAGAACCTGTTGTAAAGAATTTCTTTGGCCAACAGCTGTATAGGGGCCCTTGTCTAGAAGGGGGGGCCCAAACTGAAGCTTGCACCAGGGCCCATGAGCCTTTAGCTATACCCCTGACGATACCTAGGCATCTAAGAGTGACAAGTCCATTTTAGGTGTGAAATCTCCAGATTGGAAAGGTATTTATGTAACAAAGGGCGACATGTCAGAACAAGGCACCTCCACTCCATTTTTTAAAGGGGCATTAAATGAAGTGTAAGAGCACCTGAATGAACGAACCTGTCAAAAATCTGGCACCTGGTCTACCTTGCATAGAATAATTGATGCTTCTAATCTAGGGGTGTAGCATAATTTAGACCACAGAATATCATTGCTAGTAATTTATTGCATCTACTTTAGGCCCCATTCAAATATGTCGTGCCTGGCGTTTTAATGCACCTAGTTTTTTGGGGTACGACAGTTCAGTTATAAAGAGAATAGGGCGTCAACATTTTTTTTGGTGCAAAAGACACCCAAAAAATGACGCAGCCCTAATGGGACATGTCGCCCTTAATGTCTAAAAATGAAAGAAGAAATACAAAATGGCCACCGGATGGGATCTATTTTGGACTGGGAGAACAAAGAATGACAATTACATTTTAGGCCAAGAGTGAAAATAGTCGCGCCAAGGGCGAAAAAGTTCAGACAAGGGACTTAGACTGGAAGTGGACAGATTCTAAATGGACAGGGACTGAGAAGGCACAGATTGGACAGGGGAACCCCGTCACGTGACTCACAAAGCCATGGAATTTGTGGAAAAGCAAACCCAAGGACATCGGGGAATACACTGCCCCTGTTTTGGATGCAAGAAAAAAAAAACGTGACGGCTCGAGGTTTTTTCCAACTTATGACATGCCCCGGGGGAAAGCGCCTCCCTCTCGCTGCTTTTGGACCATTTCTACAACCCCCCAAATTTCCCTTCATCCCCCAATAGACACTGAGACAGGGATTGGATAAGTTGGCCACGGGCAGCCAATTTTTTTAAACTACATATAAAAAAACCCAAATATTCATGCGAAGGGGGAAATAACTTCACCCCACTTTCCCCATCCGCTACAACCCTCATAATTCCCCCAATTAAACTCTTCCATAATTTCCCCGAAAAAAACTTTGGGGTGATTTCCTTGGAGCCAGAAAATGCCCCTTTTCCCCCCCAAAGGTCTGGCGAAAAAACCCCTCTTTTTTTCCTCCTCCTTTTTTTTCCCCCCACCCTTTCCCCCCCCGGGCTTCGGGCCCAAAAATGCCACCCAGGGGGCCAAAATTTTCCCCAAAAACTTCTCCCAAGGAAAAACCCCCTGGGGGCCCCCCCAAACCTTTCCCCCAGACCAGAAAACCCACAAAATTGGGACCCAAGTGGGGCCTGACCCCCCCACTATTTCCCACCGACACCAAGGCCCCCAACCCCCGGGCCAATTTCGACAATAAGCCCTTCCAAGCGCATTCTAAAACCCAAAACACCATCCAAGCCACCCCCAAATTTCCCCCAATGCCCAACTCTTAGGGAGGAGGGGTGGGACGGCTGCTCACTAAAAAACCGTTGGCCCTGTTTCCCGCGCGGCACGGGGCTGGGGCTTTTATTCCCGGGCCCCCCCTTAGCGTGACGCGCGAAACCCTCCCCCC
Organism: Phyllomedusa bahiana; assembly: GCA_025379985.1. Classification (NCBI taxonomy): domain Eukaryota; kingdom Metazoa; phylum Chordata; class Amphibia; order Anura; family Hylidae; genus Phyllomedusa; species Phyllomedusa bahiana. Next base: position 118,583 of record JAODAL010004481.1, on the reverse strand, counting down.
CATCACCTCATGACGCGGACGGAGCCCCGGGTTTCATTGGGGCCTCCCCCTAGGGTTTTGCGCCCCCATGCCCGGGGCCCCGTCCAAAACGGGGCCCTTTCACTCTGGGATTCAGAAAACCCAACTTTACAAAGTTTTCTTAAATTACTGTATATATAAAAAACCCTTTCCCTCCCAAAATGACATTAAAAAATTTCCCCAAAGAAAGGGGAAAAAGCATGCCCCCATCTGCGCTTTTGTATGTAAACCTGAAAACTGAGGCCCTCAAGGGAAAAAATAGCTGTGTTTTTAGAAAATTTTGGGGAAATTTTCCCCAACATTTTTTCTGAAAAATTCTTTTGTAAGGGGCTATTCTTTTTAGATGGTGCACTACAGTTTCTGATTGCCAAACGTGGGGAAATCCCCCCGCATAAAAACGAAATTCCCTTTCACATGAAAGCCATAGATAATCTGGGGGCCTAAGGGAAAACTTGTAAAAAAAACTCTCCATATTTCCCGAACTAGGGAAAATTTAAAACCCCAAATTTAAGGTAAAAACCATGGCTGGGGGCCGGTATCCACCCCTTTGGGCCCAAAACCCCTTCATTCAGAGCCTTATGGCAGCAATGATGGGTTTGGAGGGGAAAAGGGAAAAAATCCTTTTAATCCCCACCTTAGGAAAACCCATGGGAAAAAAAAATTGTTTTGGAGAATCGGGCATAAAAAAGCTTTTTCTTTTTTAAAAAAAATATCCAAAATTAAAACACATAACACAGTAAAAACCCCATGCCTATGTTTGGTGCAGAAGAAAAAACAATGGGGGTCAAAAAGGGGGAAAAAACGCCACATCTACAGCATGTGATTTTGCTTTTAAAAAAAACCTGCAACTGATCAAAAAATGCACCAAAAAGTGTGGGGTAAACACAAACAAAAAAGTATATATAAAAAAGTGCCTTGCAAAAGTATTGGGCCCCCTTGAATTTTTTTAAAACCTTTTGCCCCCCCTTTAGGCTCCAAACATAAATATAAAAAATTTACTTTTTTTTGTGAAGAATAACAACAAGGGGGACAAAATTTTATGAAGTGGAAAGAAATTTTATGGATTTTTTAAAAAAATTTTTGTAAAAAAAAAAAAAATAAAAAGGGTGGGGCATGCAATATTTTTTTGGGCCCCCTTTTAAGTTAATACTTTGTAGCAACCCTTTTTTTGGCGTTTACAGCTAAAAGCCCCTTTGGGGTAGGTCTTTTACCCAGTTTTCACATCGAGAGATTTAAAATTTCCCTTGCCCATTCTTCCTTGGAGCTCGAGCCATTTGGATTTTGGGGATGGAAAAGCTTTTGTGAACAGCGGGAGCTCAGTGGGGTTTGGATGGAGAACTTTTGGGTAAAACATTTGGAGCTCGTGAGGTTGGAGGGAGGGGTTTGTGAACAGCGGGACTCTTGAGGTTGGAGGGAAAGGGGCGTTTGTAAAGATGGAGCTCAGTGAGGTTGGTGGGAGAAATTTGGGGGCAGCTGGAGATCATTTGGGGTTGGTGGAAAGCTTTTGCGGTAAAACAGCTGGAGCTCAGTGGGGGTTTTGGAGGGAGAGCGTTTGTGAGCAGCTGGAGTTTCAGGAGGTTGGGGGAGAGCAATTGAGCACGGGGCTCAGTGAGGTTGGTTGGGAGGTTTTTTTTTTAACATGGAGCCGGGTTGGGGTTGGATGGAACCGGTTTGTGAACGGGCTGGAGCTCATTGAGGTTGGGGGAAAGGCCCTTTTTGGACAGCTGGAGCTCAGTAAAGGTTTGGTTTGGAGGTGGTTTGGAACAGCGGGACCCTCATGAGGTTGGATGGAGAGCGTTTGTGAGCAGCATTTTTTCCACCCTTTTTCCAAACCAGATTCTCGTTTGGGTTCGGGTCTGGACTGTGACTTTCCCATTTCTAACCCCTGGGGGACGGTTTTTTTTGGGGAAACCCTTCCTTGTGGGTTTTTGCTTTTATGTTTGGGATCTTGTCTTTTTGGAAGAAAAAATCTCTTTCCAGCCCTAAAGGGTTTTTTTGGCAACTCCAACAGGTTTTCTTCCAGAATGCCCTGTATTTGGTTTCCACCCCTTTTCCCCAAATAAAAAAAAAATTTTTTTATCCATCTTCCCTGCTAAAGAAAAGCCCCAAACCCTGATGCGCCCCCCCCATGTGTACAGGGGGGGTTTTTTTGGGGTGTGTTCGGGGGAAAGAGTGTTTTTGTTTTTCTTAAAACCCCCAAAACAAAATCTTTTGCTTTTTGGGAAAAAAAAATTTTCGTTTTTGGGGTTTCATCTGAGCAGGCCCATTTTTTCCCAAACATTTTTTGGCTCTCCCAGGGGGCCCCTTCTTCCCCCCCATTTTTTTGGGTGTCCCCCCGGGGCGGCCCCTTTTTCCCCCAACATTTTTGGGTGTCCCCCCAGGCCCCCCTTCTTCCCATTTTTTGGGGTTTCCCCCGGCGGCCCCTTTTTCCCACTTGTTTGGTGCCCCCCCCAAAGGGGCCCCCTTTTCCCAACTGTTTGGTTTTCCCCCAGGGGGGCCCCCTTTTTCCACATGTTTTGGGGGGCCCTCCCAGGGGGCCCCCTTCTTCCACATGATTGGTGTCCCCTGGGTGGCCCCTTCTTGCACATGTTTGGCGTCTCCCGGGGGGCCCCTTCTTCCACTTTTTTGGTGTCCCAAAACGGCCCCTTCTTCCAAAATTTTGGTGTCTCCCAGGCGGCCCCCTTCCCCACATGTTTGGTGCCCCCGGGCCCGGGCCCCTTTTCTTCCACATGTTTGGTGTCTCCCGGGTGGCCCTTTTCCCCACATTTTTGGGGTGTCCCCCCAGGCGGCCCTTTTTCCCCACATTTTTTGGGGGTTCCCGGGCCCGGGACCCTTCTTCCACATGTTTGGTTCCCCCCAGGGGGGCCCCTTCTTCCATGTTTGGTGTCTCCCAGGCGGTCCCTTTTTCCCACATTTTTGGTGTCTCCAGGCGGCCCCTTTTTCCACATGTTTGGTTTTCTCCCGGGTGGCCTTTTCTTCACATTTTTGGTGTCCCCCCAAGGCGGTTTGTGGCAAACATTAAACGAGGTTTTTTTCGGGAAATTTTTTTTGAAAAATGGTTTCTTCTTGTTGCTCTTCCATAAAGGCCGTTTTGTGCATGTCGATTGTTGTCCTTGGACAGACTCTCCCCCCCTCAGGGTGTAGATCTCTGCTGTTTTATCCCCGAGTGGGTAAAGGGCCTCTCGGCTGCAAAACTCTGATCAGTCCCTTTTCCTTTTTTTGAGATGAAAGTTTTTTGGAAGGGGGGGCCGGGTCTTTGGGAGATTTGCAGTGGTCCTTTATACCCTTCCATTTTAATATGAACGCTTGCACAAAATGCTCCTTGGGGTGTTTTAAAATTTGGAAAATTTTTTGAAACCAAAACCGCTTTAACCCCTTAACGACCTTTGGGGGGTATGAGTACGTCTCAGGGCCGTAAGGGGCCCTTTGCAAAGGGGGTTTGCTCCGCGACCCCCCCCCCACAGGGCCCCGGGGGGTTTGCGGGAATTCGCCCCTAACACCCGGGATTTAAAAGCCCCCGGAGGTGGCTCCGCCCGCCCCGGGCCCCCCCCCCGGCCCTGTTTAACCCCCCCTCCCCCCCCCCAATAACCCCCCCCGCGGCCCCCCCCCCCCCCAGTAAAGGGGCCCCCGGCGTCTGAATGAAGGCGAAAACGGTTGGGGGCGCACCGAACGGTTTCGGTCATCGGGACCGGCGCAGCTTTGCGGCCGATTCCCCAAAGACCGGGCAAGGTGGGGGGGGAGCCTTTTTTGGAAAGGGTCCCGTCACTTACCCGGCCGGTTTTTCCCCCCTTCCGTCCGCAGGAAAAGGTAGTGGGGAAAACCCCCCCATCTTTGTAACCCCCCTAATGCATTGCCATGCAACATTAGGTTGTATTAAAAATCGGGGACCCTAGTGGTCAAGTAAACCCCTAGGTGGCCCAATGTTACAGTAAAAAAAAAAAAAAAAAAAAAGTTTTTTAAAAACCAAAAAAAAAAAATATTAAAAATTCAAATCACCCCCTTTTCCCCCCTTTTAAAAAAAAATCATTAAAATAAAAAAAAAAAGTTACAATATTTGGTATCGCCGGGGTGAAAAAAATCCCCTCTATAAAAATATAACATCAAATTTTCCCCGTTGCTGAAAAAACCCCCTAAAGAAAAAAAATTTTCCCAAAGACAAAATTGCGTTTTTTGGTAAATTTTTCGTCCTCAAAAAAAAGGAATAAAAAAGATTTAAAAAAATCGCATTTATTCCAAAATGCTAGCGATAAAAAGTAAAACTTCAGCCCGCAAAAAATTTCCCCCCTCAATGATGTCCGTAGGTGTTTTGTACAAAAAAAAATTAAAGGTCGCACAAAATGGCGCCGTGGCGCAAATTTCAAAAATTGAAAAAGTTTGGAATTTTTTGACGGTACCAAAACATAACGGAAACCCTACAGGGTTTGGTATTGCCGATGCGTAACAACCTGTAGAATACAGATAACACATTATATTTCCCGAAGATTGAACGCCGTAAAAGCAAAACCCTCCAAACATGGCGAAAATACTTTTTTTTTTTCACAATTTGCCCCACTTGGAATATTTTTGCGGTTTCCCATTTATATCTATAGTATAGTGAATAACACTATTAGAAAGTAAAATCTTGTCCCGCAAAATAAAAGCCTCATGTGTCTATGTAGGTGGAAAAATAAAAAAGTTATGGCTTTCAGAAGGCGAGGAGGGAAAAATGAACGTGTCACCAAAAAAACCCGCCTGGTCCTTAAGGGGTTAAACTTCTCCACAACAGTATCACGGACCTTCCTGGTGTGTTCCTTGGTCTTCATGATGCTCTCTGCGCTTTAAACAGAACCCTGAAACTATCACAGAGCAGGTGCATTTATACGGAGACTTGTTTTTAAAACATAGGTGGATTATATTTATCATCATCAGTCATTTAGGACAACATTGGATCATTCAGAGATCCTCACTGAACTTCTGGAGTGAGTTCGCTGCACTGAAAGTAAAGGGGCCGAATAATATTGCACGCCCCACTTTTCAGTTTTTTATTTTCTACAAAAGTTTAAAATATCCAATAAATTTCGTTCCACTTCACAATTGTGTCCCACTTGTTGTTGATTCTTCACAAAAAAATTAAAATTTTATATCTTTATGTTTGAAGCCTGAAATGTGGCAAAAGGTTGAAAAGTTCAAGGGGGCCGAATACTTTCGTAAGGCACTGTGTGTATATATATATATATATATATATAGCCAAAGAAAGTCAAGAACCAAAAACCAATAAATCCTACAGATAAATTAAATATCAAACCCAATATATTGCAGTGTATCACAGAAAGTAATTAATCCCTTTGCGCAAATAGACGTATCGGCCATTTACTGCAATTGGACGTACTGTTACGCCCAGGAGATCATGCAGGCTCACAAGTGGAGCCCATATGATTAGCGCTTAAAGTCAGCTGTATATTACAGCTGACTCCATGTGCTTGCGGACAATTAACCCCTCAGATACTGCCATTTATCTCGGCAGCTAAGAGAAAGACATGTACTAGCCTATAAGTGTGTCCTGTTATTCAACCCGCAAGATGAACACTGTAAAAAAAAAAGAAAATAGGAGAATTGCGATTTTTGTTAATCCTAGAGAACATGAAGTAGAATAAAAACCGATCAAAAAGTCATATATATATACCTATAAAAAAAACACGTCAGTTCCAAATAAACAACCCAATAGCTCTCAATACAGAAACTAAGCTTATGTTAGTTATCGATACCAACAAAATCGCAGTCCTTAAACATTGTTTTACAAGATAAAAACATTTTTTTAAGTGCTACAACATAAAAACACAACATAAATAAGGTATCGCTGTAATGATATCTGCCCACGGAGTAAAACTAAAATGTCAGGTATGCTGCATGGTGACCGCTGTAAAAAATAAAAATAAAAAACACTAACAGGATTCCTATATTTTCTTCATCCTGCTTTGCAAAAAATTAAAGTCATGTTCCTCCCCAAAATGGTACCAAAAACAAGGCCCTAGACAGCGGCATAGACAGAAAAATTGGAAAGTTATAGCTCTCACACTATGGTGATTCTTAAATAAAAGTGTTTTTGTTGTGTAAAAGCATTAAACCATAAAAAATATATAAAATTGGGTATAGCTGTAATTGTATCGACTTGCTGAGTAAAGTTAACATGTCATATATACCACACAGGGAACGCTGTAAAAAATAAAAATTGCCTGGATTGCTGTATTTTGCTCATCCCGTCCCCAGGAAATTCCTTGATATAAAAGAGTTCTGTTGTCACAATGAGCTTATGAAAAACATCTATCCATCCCACTCAAAAAACATGCTCATTCCCAACTCTGCAGAAAGCAAAAATAAAAAAAGTTATTGCTGCAGATTATGATGACATAAAAACACAACTCTTTTCAAACACATTTCTATAGTGTAAAGGTTTGTTTACACGGCGTAACTGCGGTGATTTTTGCTGCGTTTTTGCGCTTATAATTATGCCACGCGCAATTATGGAATTGATAGCTCTCATTTAGAAGATCAATTGAGGTTACGCACTCGAACTCCCCAGTGTACAATACGATCATATTTTAAGCCGGGGGGAGAGAGGTGACATGTCACTTCTTCGCGACGCTTACGCGCTGCTAACATTAGGAGTAAATGGGGACGGCTTCCCCGTGCTTTAGGAATACGCGCTGAACAGCGCATACTTCTAAAACACACAGCACGGCGCGTTCAGTATGCACCCCAATAAGCCGTGTGAACATACCCTAAAAGTAAAATATAAACAAACTGTATAAAATTTATATTGTTGCAGTTGTACTGACCGCGCAGTAAAGTTATCCTGTCATTTATACCGCACGGTGAACACTGTAAAAATAAAGCCCGAAAAATAATGATGGAATCGCTGTTTTTTTCCAACCTGTGGGCATAAAATACAAAATACACCCCTAGATGAGCATCCTGAGGGGTGTTAAATTCAAAATGGGGTGACTTCTGGAAGGTTTCACCTGTTCTGGTACTTTGTGGGCTTGGCAAAAGCAACATGGCACCCACCAGAATCTGTGTTCCAGAAGCCAAACAATGCTCCCACCCTTGCACAACCTGCAATGTGCCCAAAAAGCAGTTTACACACATCTTGTAGTGTTATTGCCGAACTTGGAGAAAATTGTGCAATAAAATTTTGAGGTGCTTTTTTCTGGATTGCTTGTACATGATTTGCATTTTCGCTAAAAACTGCAGATTGTTGGAAAAAATAAGATTTTCCATTGTCACAGCCTAACGCTGAAAAAAAAATCTGCTATAACAACTTTAGGCTATTGTTCAATCGGCTGATTTCAGACTGTTTAACGTCGGATTTCCGACGTAAATACGTTCCGATAATCCAGTTGCAAATCTGTTCAAATTAAGTGCCCTCAAAGTGTGACGTATTTGAAACTGATTTCTGAAGAATTCACCATCTCCATCATTTTAGTTGGTGAATCGTCGGATATACTATTGACAGCACATTGGTTTTGCGCCGCATCCGGATCGGAAATTAATGTGTCGTCTGAACGACGACTCGTAATTTCCCATTAATTCTAATGTATTAAGGCATGTTACTTGTTTGTATACGGATTTTCGCAAACGGATTTGCGGGCCATAAATACAGCTGCAAATCCGTTGTGAAATAAGCCGTGTGAACATGGCCTAAGGGTTAATATACTCACTACACCCCTGGATATATTCCTTAAGGGGTATAGTTTCCAATATGGAGCCTTTTAAGGGGAGTTTATTAAGTTATAGCACCTGAAATGGTACCTAAAATTAAAATGAGACCCCAGAGTCCAATAGGTGCTCCTCCTATTTTGAGGCTTGTGGTGAGTCAATAGCACGACTGAGGGCGACAATAGGGGATATCTCAAAAGAAGGAAGAATCGGAGGAGTCAGTATTGAGTTGCGTTTCTCTGGTCATATCTACCATGTTCCAGTAAATATGGATTTCAATATTGAAAAAATGCAAAAAAAAAGTTGAAAATTTTGAGAAATTGAAAAATTTCCACCCCACATGCACTTAATTCCTGCAAAAAACACCTAATGGGTTAATAAACTTCCTAAATGCTATTTTGAATACTTTAAAGGGTGCAATTTCTTAGATGGAGTCTTTCATGGGGATGTCTATTATACAGGCTGCTCAAAGCCATATTGGAACTGCACTGGTCCCTTAAAAAAAATTCTTAAAAATTTTAAAAATTGCTACAAAATTTATAAGCTCCTTACTGTTGTAAAAAATAAGAAGATATTTAAAAAATAAAGCCAACGTACAGAAGACATATGACAGATGCTAGTTTTAAACTATTATGTGTAGTATAGCTATCTGTTTTACATGCAGATGTCTGTGAAATTTGAAAATGTGAAAAACTTGCCAACATTTTGATATTTGTTATAAATAAACAAGGATTGTATGGACCAAAATTTAGTTCTAACCTAAAGCACAAAGGACCTCATATATGAAAACTGTCCAGTTGTAAGACTTTCTTTGTTGCCCATAGCAACCAATCAGAGATCCTCTTTTATTTCGTATAGTGCTCTGAAAAAATGAAAGGGGAAATCTGATTGGTTGCTATAGGCAACAAAGAAAGTCTTACACCTGGACAGTTTTCATACAAGAGGCCCAATGTGTCACAAGAAAACATTCTCTGAATCACATGGATAGGTAAAAGTATCAAAAAGTTATTCCCACAAAAATTGACGTCAGATTTGGAAAATGGGGCTCTGTCTTTTGGTCCAAAACTGTCTGCGTCCTGAAGGGGTTAAACATAGTTCTTTATTAAACAAATTTTACAAACAAAAAAATGCAAAATATAAATCATATAAAGGTTACATATTAAAAATTAAAAAAGGGGGGGTGTGACCGGAAGCTGAGGAGAATGGCCGCAGCTTAGCTGAGCTCCTGCTGCCGGGCTATCCGAATAGCTGCCTTGCGATTACTAACGGCGTAGATGGAAAAAAAAAAAAAACAAAAAAATAAAAAAAAAAACAAAACATAATAAAAAATAAACAAAAAAAACACAAAAACAAAAAAAAAAAAAATAATATAAAAAAGAAGGACCCTGCGCCGCCAAGTTAACCCCGAGGAGGGCTCGGTTCGGGGGGGGGTCGCGGAAGCCAATCAGGTACTGGACTCGTACCTCTGCGCCGTCTCTCCTTGGCGCGGCGCTCCGGACTGCATCGCCGACACCACTGGACTTGCTTCATGCGGAGCGCGGGCGCTCGGGCCGCGCGATCATCTCGGCCACCGCGGCGGCATCACCCGCAGTGGACACCCGACACAGCCGGAGTTGAGAGCGCAGCAGACACCCGCGCATCCTCCCCTGCACGGCATCAGTCTTTCTCAGCGGCCGCCATGAGGACCACAGGTACCAGACCGCTGCACAGTGTCCCTCCCCTTCCCCCCGCAGCTGGGAGGCACGTGCAGGCCTCACCATCCCACCTTGGTGGCACGCAATCAGCCCTCCCTACCAGTTCGGTGGGGGCCAAGTCCATCATTCTCCTGACATCTGAGCACGGCTCCTCTCCCACTGGGGCCTTGCTGGGGCATCGGTCATGTGGTCCCCAAGGAACATCACCGGCTCCCTCTCCTAAATATCCAGGAGTCTGGCAGCGGAGTATTCTCCTGGCAGGGCTCTCCTGAATCCTTCTCTGCCTTACGCAGTCATCATCTCCCTGACATCATGCATGATGACCTGATACAACAACTGCCACTTACAGGATGAGCTGCGGGCGATGGTCTCAGAGGTTAGGGCAGCCCTGCAGTGAGGTGATTGCCTCAATCAGGCAGGACATTACGCAAATAGTACCGCGTGGAAGCGCTTGAGGAGGACCATGATAACACACAATAATACATCTCTACAATTCCACCTTCTATCTCTGCGCAAATTGTCTATGGTCAGGGAGGGGGGGGCTGGCTCTGACCATGTGGAGGATTTAGTCAACCGTGGCCGCAGGAAAAAAAATTAGAGTTCGGGGGGCTACAGGAACCACAGTGGGGGTGGACTTGCCAGGCCCTCCTGACTCTATATTTAACCGCCACTTACTTGGTGCTAACACTCCACGCCCCATAAAGCTTGTCAGGGTCCCACAGAGCGCTCCGCACCAAAGGGCTCTTCTCGCTCCCAGGGATGTTATATGTGCCAACATGGACCATTGGTGGTGAAAGAAAGCAATTACTGGAGAAAAGCAGTGCGCCTACACGCAAGCATCGAACTATCAGGGGATACTCAGATACAGTTCTTCGCTGACATATCCTGGCACACTTTGCAGGAGTGCGCCACTCAGACCGCTGCTTGCTATCTGAAAGAGAATCGTATCCTTAATAGGTGGCGCTTTCAGTTTGCTCTCTCTGCGAATGTGGGTCGCCTCAGTGTTCACCAGTGTCTTGCTGACCTCCCGAATTTCTGTTACACCCCTGAAAATTCCACTCCAAGATGGACGATTGGGAGCTGTCTTGCACCTCACCGCCTCCTCCAACCGCTGTATGGGAATCAGTTTTGTGACCCGCAAGGGACGCTCTCCAGGGAACTCTTCCTTCAGCCCAGAAACCAGACGCTCTAAACCCCGTGACTACAGGACTCCCATACTGACTGGGGGGCCTTCAACATTCCCCGTCCCTCTCCCTCTTGGAGCTATTGCGCCCAGTATTGGGGCTTTCATATTCTTCTGCATTTTTTAGGGTTTGATGTTTATTTTCTTGTTTTAAGGATAGACCGCTAGCTGTATGCTCACATGCTTGGTTTCTTATCACTTGTTTGTTGAGGAGCATTTGCTCGGCTTCCGGATTCTCTTCCTCCTTCCTGCCTTTTGGCTGGGGGTAACTTGAGACGCTTTGCTACCTCAGGAGGGGAGGTCTCGGTTTGAGGGCCTTCTTTTTGGAGGACTCGTGCGGAGACCTTTTTCTCTCGAGCCCCCATAACCGGCGCACTTCAGCTACAAGGTGAAATAAGAAGCTGGGCACATGGGCCAGGGGAGATTATTCCTTGTCTTTGGTGACCCCGCATATCTTCGGTTTCTATAGACGGTTGTTATAACCGATTTGTTCTCTTGGTCTTGTCTTGTTGGTCTGTCTGTGTTGTTCTCCCCCCACCCGTTTGTTTGTTCCCACCTTACCGCCCACCCCACACCTTTTTCCCTTCTTTTTCTCGCTTTCTACACTCTTCAGGGTGCAGTACTGGATGCCGGACGTCACGGTTGGGAGGTCGAACCTTCTATCGTCGCCACTCCTTTAGTAGCCCCTCCTACTACCTGACATGGATACGATGGTGTCACTTTAAACGTTAAAGGACTTAACTCTAAACATTAAGCGTAGGGGGCTGGCCCTGTCGGGAATGTAGGTCCATGCGTGACGACATTGTGTTTTTTAACAGGAAACCCTCTTTGACTCCAAAGGCTCATTATGCTTTGCTCGACCTATTATTTCCACGCTTTTTCTGCATTTTATGAAAGGAAGAGGGCTGGATGTGGCTATAACTAATAGCCAACACCTGTAGATTTGCAGGGTGAGGCTTCGCTGGCGGACGGCGGACAGGGCGGGTTCATCATTCCTTAAAGTACATTTAGAGGCTATCCGTTATCAATATGCAACGTGTATGCGCCTAATGTCTCTCAGGTCCCCTTCCTTAATAGGGTCTTTTCTATGCTAGCATGTTTTCCTCTGCAGCCATTAGCTCCTTGGGGGGGTATTCTTAATATGATTTACTCGGTAGCCATGGATAGTGTAGTATGGGTGGATAGACCCATATATCATACACTTGCCCGATTGTTCATCAGCCTTTAGTAAGCTCATTCGCTCCCACACGGTCTGTTCGGACTATGGAGGATTCAATCATCCTAAATGTAGGCAGTATTCTTTTTTCTCCCACCCTCATCAAACGCACACTAGGCTTGATTATTTTTTTGGTAAATGTCAACACTTAGGGTCTACAGGGTTCCCACATTGAGCCCATAGCATGGTCGGATCACGCCCCAGTCACGGTCAATTTTATTTACAGCTTACCAGCTCAGCGCCTATGTCATTGGAGCTGAATGAAAACATCATTAAAAAGGCAGCTGATGAAGCAGGTTGCAGTGAGGCGCTAAGCTCCTATTTTGATATAAATGTGGTTTTCTGTTTCTGCACATCCGTCCCGGCAAGCCCTAGCAGTCATTAGAGGCAACTGCATTGCCCTAGGCACCAAGTCTTAAATGAGTTACAGCGAAAGATCCGCCAGATTACGCACCCTCCTAAGGGTTGGAACGAAAATGGCACTATGCCCTAGGGTTTCAACTTTGGTCGCTATGTCTCTGTCCGAAATAGCCTTAAGGATTAGCCTTGCATGAGTGTGGATAATAGCTCCTTCTCTACTCGAAAACAAAGGTATTATGATTATGGACAAAGCCAACACGCTATTAGCATGGGCTATACTGAAAGAGCGCTTCGAACATCAATGCCTCAAGCACTTAAGGACAAGGGAGGGTACACTGAGGTATGACCCAAAGGCCATTGCTGAAATCTTCCTTGGTTTTCTTCTCTGATACTCTATGTGATGCCCTCGCCCTACCAGGCCAGGGTATAGGAGCCCAGACTTCTTATCCGGTTGGAATTTTTCGAAAATACACTCTGCCATCGCTCTCGCAGGTGGCGAGTGCCTTCTTTGGTGCACTTCCCATATTCAATTAGAGGAAATTGTGGAAGTCATTAAGGACCCTTCCGTCACGGTAAAACCCAAGCCCAGATGACTACCATTTCTGTACCTTTAAGTGCTATTAGATATTTTAACCCCCGCATATGTTGCAACTCATATATTACTCATTTATGGAAGGAGCTGCCAATCCCCAATCACCATGTCACATTTCGCTATATAACTTTGATCCACAAACCAGGAAGGGACCCAGCGGACAGTGGTAGTTCCGCCCGTTTGCTTGCCTAACTCTTGACCTTGAAGATCTATACCAAAATCCTGGGCCAACAGACTGAACACTGGCTCCCTTCAACTGATACACAGGACCAGGTAGGATTCGTCCCTTTCAGGCAGGGGGAGATAACACGAGGGGGCACTATTATAAACCTAGTGGATGCTGTTAACCACCACCATGCGCAGGCAGGCACTTACTCCCAGCTAGATGCTGAAGAACGGCCTTGATACGGACTGCAGTGGCAGTTCCTTTTTGTAGGGCAACTCTCGGCATGACGGGTTCTCTGGTCTTCCTGGCGGAAGTCAGAGGTTTATTTCCTCTCCCTAGGCGTCATTAAACTCCCTCACTTATCTCGATACCTTTGGATTTAATAAAATGGTACCTAGACAGGGCTGCCCACTCTCCCACTTCTCTTTGCGTTGTTGCATGAACTCTTGCAGTGGCAATTAGGCTCATCCAGATATCAAGGGCATAAAGATTAGGGTATAAGAGAGTTTATATGTCCCTCTTCGCGGACGATTATTTTGTTGGACCCTGACTGACGTACATACCGTTTTGCTCCTTCCTTCATGCCCTTCTTGCTGAATTTTGGAGGCCCTCTCGGGATATAAGATAAACACCTCAAAGACAGGTGGCCCTTCCAATCAACATTGCCCCCTGAGGTCTATCCTCCATCTAAAAATAATTACTCCTTACATGTGGCAAACCCAATCGCTCAATTACCTTGGCACATCCAAGATAACGGAAAACTAGAGGACCAATATCCCTCCTCTTTAGCGCTTAATTTCCCTCTACCTCTTTAAACGAATTGACAGATACACTCTCTAGGTAGGCACGCCTTCCCCTCTCTCTTCTAGGTAGAATTAATCGGTCAAAGTGTCCATTTTATCATAACTTCCTCACCTATTGAGGGACTTTCCCGGTATTGGTCCCGCTGAGTGAGCTTCGCTCCTTACAGGCAGCTATCCTATGATTCTTTTGGGCCCAGGGGCAGGCATTGGGTGGCCAAAAGTGTTATGATGGATAGTAGGCGGCGTGGGGGTACGGCGGTTCCGATTATCTCAATACTTATTGGGCCAACCCACTTGCGGGTGAAATACCAGCTTGGTCATCCCTCCGAGCATATACCAAGTGGTTTGGAGATAGAAAGCTGTGGCTTGCACCCATCCACCCCAATGCACTATTGGAATTAAGGCTCTCTCCCCTCACTGGGATACTATTGGGTCACAATCAAGTTACGACGCAGATATGGAATCAGTGCGAGGGGGCCAGATGCTGGATTCAGTTCTCTAGCTCTAACTATGCGTTCACCCATGGCCTTCCTTTTTGTGAAACACCCTTTTCCCTTGCTGGCTCATGGTTTTGTGCATGCACGTGGCTGGTGGGGCATGAGTTATTCCGGTGTGTGGTTGTTGCTAGGCAGGTGACAGGAGGAGATTCCGATTTGACACCATTAGAGGGATATAATTCCCTGAGAGATCCCGATTTCATTACCTCCAGATAACTCACCTCAGGTCACACCTCCATGTTTGGCACATCTTACCCTCTTCTATCCCGAACTCTTTTGAAAACAGCTCTGTATAAGCGGGCCACAGTACTAAGGGTCTCATTTTCCACGATCTACTTCCAATCTCTCGACCCACTCTGCTGAAAACCCCCACACCAAATACATGGCAAGTGGGTAAAGCTACATGGTAGGAAATACCTTCCCCTCATGGCTAGGTGATTTGGAATCGGCAGCGGCGAAATTCTTCAGTATGTATCCAGAAATAAAAAAAAACTATAAAAAATAAATTCTTTTGGTACCAAAACAACCCGGGGGTTTCTGCCCCAAATGGAACCCCAGCTCCCATCGGTTTTCGGCGTTTTTGCTCCTCAGTGGGTAACGTGCCCGCATTTTTTTTGGGTTTCCCCCATTTTTTAAAACCTTTTTTTGGGGTCCGGTCAGGGAGCTTTAGCTGGGTTTTTGGGGTGGGGGATCCCATTGGCCCCTCTCACCTTTTTTCTGAGGGGGGCCGGTTAAAGGGGTAAAAATCTAAACAGGTTTCCCAAAACTTTTTTTTACATATCCTCCCCGGGGCCCCAGGTGCCTTTAATTTTTCAGGAAATTTGGGAGGAAAAAGACCCACGCCCCCAAAAGTAAGGGGGGAAACTCTGTCGGGAGGTCACAGAAATCCCCGGCAAATTTGGGATTTTTCAAAACGGGCCCCTGCTCCATGACAAAATGGGATTTTTTTTTGACAAAATCTGGCCCCAGGGGACAGGGGCACCCACCCTTTTTGCACAATTTTTGGACCAGAACCCCCCCCCCTTCTTTCCACCCCCCCCCCAAATTTACCCCTTACCCCTTTTTGTCTCATGTCCTGCGTCTTTTATGTTTTTTTTGGCGTTTCTTTTTGAGGGGGGCTGGAAAGTTCTTTGATCTATGACTTAAGGGATTTTAAACCAAAGAAAACCTTGTCAAAAGGGGCACCTCAATTTTATTTTCCATCTGGGTTTGTTTGGGCTGTTTTTTAATCCCTTTTGATTCACACATTCCTTTATTTTTGAAAAAAAAAAACTATATTTCTCGGGTTTTTCAAGGGGGAAAACCGTTTTTTTAAAATTGTTTTTCACAATAATTGAAAAAATCACTAAAAATTGTCAAAAAAAAAAAAAAAAAATTAAAAAAAAAAGGAAAGCCTGCAGTGCATTTTTTTATTTTCCTACCGATTTTCAGCTAACATTTGCCCGCTTTGGTTTTTACCAAATAAAACAATTTAAAAACCGTATGTGCTTTTAATTGCTTTTTTTCATGCAATTTCTGTAGCAAATTTTATTTTAATTTTTTTTTTTATTTTTTTTTTTACTATCAGTAAAGCATTTTTTGATGCAATTTTTTTTTTGGGTTGCATTTTATAACTTTGGGGAAAAATTATGTAACCCTGCCCCAAATGATTTGCAAAAACCCTACAAAAAATGAAAACACACGGGAAAATTGGACTTTTTTGGGTTTGCCAAAATTTTTGGAGATCTATTTGGGGACCCAAACTCCACAAACTGCCTGAAAAAAAGCTCACCTACGGGGCATGTTTGCTTTTTTTGAAAAAACTCCCATAAAACACAAAAAAGAAAACCAAAATGGGGGGGGGGTGGAAAAAAAAATCTGCAAAAAAAAAAGCAACATCGTAGTGCGTTTCTTTTGGGGCCAAAAAGTTTTCCATCTATAATTTTAAACAAATCTGCAACGTGTAAAACTTTTCCGGGGGGAAAAAGGTTGCTATTTTGGGCGGGTTTCGAAAAAGAAAAGTGTTTTAAGTGTTTTTTGTGTCAAAATTTTGCAGCAACAAAAATGTTGGGCCCCAAAGCCCAGAAAGAAAAATAAAAACCTTTCTTTCTTGTTTTGGGTCTTCTTTTTGCAGTGCTTTTTTTTTGGGAGGGGGGGGGGGGGGGTTATTTGCCGGTTTTTTTCTCCTAATGCTCCCTTGTATTTTTTTTTTTTTTGTTGGGGGATATCATTTTTTTAATAAATGTATAACCGCTATCTTACCTGTTTTCCCATCATATGACAAAAAAAACATAAATACTTTCAATAAACCCCTTGGGGAAACAGAACAACCAAAAAATAAATTTAACCCCCATAAACTAATTCTTTTCCCAGGGATAATGATGGGCCCCCAAAACGTGACACCCGTTGGTCGTTTGCCGTTTTGGGCCCCTTTCCCACTTTAAAAACTACTTTTTTTAAAAACCGGGGCCCGGCTGGTTTCAGGATAAGAATGGGGTTTAAAAATTGCTGGGGCTTTAAGAAAGTTGCAATCGCTGTTGGTGTAGATGATGTGGGGGAAGGAAATGGCAAAGTGACAGAAAGTATTTACACATCAGGTTGACATATTCAGTTATTTAAAATTTATTTAAAATTTAAAGGTATTTATAATGTCGTTACTTATTATGTTTATAAGAAAAAAACGACCCAACAATTTTTAATTTAAAAAAATTCAAAATTCTGCTCCGAACCTCTTTTTTACCAATGTATTGGGGCCCTATATGCGCTTTAAAAACCTGTCCCGGCTCCCCCGGGGAGTAAACAGTCCCTGTGACCCTGGTTTTTTGGTAAAAAAGTTAAATTTTATGGAGGAGCAGAACTTTTCCAGTAATTTTTAAACCCCCAGCAGCATTCTTAATCATGTGACCACCACCCCAGGCATTAAACCCTTTGGGATCCCGGGGGAACAGTAGTTTTATGGAGGAGGGAAACTTCTCCATTTTTACTACCCCCAGCAGTGTTTATCATGTGACCACCCCACAGGTCATGTGACCCTGGTATCCAGGTAACGTAGTGTTATGGAGGACAGAACTTCTCCATTATTACCAATCCCGCATTGTCTTTTCATGTGACCACCACACAGGTCATGGACCCTGGTATCCAGGTAACGTGTGTAGGAGGGTAGAACTTCTCCCTATTGGGTACCTCCCCGCAGTGTCTTATCATGTGACACCACACAGGTATGTGACCCCCCGTATTCAGGGAACAGTATGTATGGAGGAGCAGAATTCTCCAGTTTACCACCTCCGCAGTTTTTTCAGTGACCACCACACAGGTCATGTGACCCTGGTATCCAGGTAACAGTAGTGCATACTTGCCAATTTTGAAAGTAAAAAAGCAGGAGATCTGAAGTTGTGGCGTGCTATGCACGCCGCGATAAAAAATTGCAAAACACGCCCCCCCTTTATGTGGCCCCTCCCTTTGAAAAGCCACACCTACGCCATAACTGTGTTTCGATCGGAGAAAGCTGGGTTTTTGGCGTCACCCCGCTTTCCTGGGGTGTTGGGTTTGCCTATTTCACATCCAGGAGATTGGGAGAACCGCCAAACTGTGCCTCACCTAAACCATTTCGTTTTCAATCAATTTCCACCATACGTGATTATCAGTGGATATACCATGTACACAGCTCTGCGACACTTAATGATACATGCCGAAATGTAAGGAGCTCCTGTGACTGGAATTGTTATCTTTCCCTTTTCTTCTCCATCCTGCCCAGTGGCTTTTTCTGCCCAGGGACTCGTCCTGAAAAATTTTACCACACAAACACCTTAGAATTCTTTTTTTTTGAACTTCCCCTACCTGTACCCTCTGACAAAAGCAACATGGGATGAAGGTGGAGGTGTATTGGAAAGGTTATGGGGCGATAGGGGGTGATAACTGGGGTGGGGGAATTTTTGGGGTATAAGGTGGAGAGGTTATGGGGGGTTGTGTTTTGTGTTGGTATGGGGTTTTCATAACACAATGGGGGGGGGGTTGGGAAAGGAGTACAGAGCCAGTTTACAATCTTTTGGGGGGAAAGCATGGGGACCATCCCCCGGGAGATTAGCTACGGCTGCGCCGCATCCCCAGAATCAATTGTTTAGGTTAATTCCCCATCCCTGCCCCCCCGAAATCAGTTGAGGGAATGATCTTCAGGGGATGCGGAGTTGGGGTTTTTTGTACTGTCATTTTTCTTTTAATGTTCTTAATTCATACGGTTTCCCCTTTGGACTTGTCGGCCCATTGGATTATGTTGGACCAACTTGGATTGTTTCTGAATAAAATGGTGAAAGAGGGTGTTTCGGGGATTTCATTTAAAATAAAGGTTTTGGAAATTTGTGTCTGTTTTTTTTCCATTTAATTTCAGTTTTAGAAAGGGGGGGTATCGACAACGCCTTCCATTACTAGCCCCCGGGTTTGGGGTGTCAACCACAGTAGTTTTTTTCATCCCTAGCTGACACTAACCCCGTGTCACTATTGCCCCAGTACCAAAAGCACCAGGGGAAAAGGGGAAAAGGGTTGGGTAACCGTCAGAAGGGACCCCTTAGTGATGGCCCTTCGGGGGCGGTTGGGGCTGAATTTTTTTTTAGAAAAAAAAAGGGGAACCGGTTAATGGACCACCCCATTTGATTTAGCGGGCTGCAGCGTTGGTTTTACCTTGGTGGTTATGGAAAAGGAGAGGACCTCGGTCTTATTTTTTTTTAAAATATCTTTATTTACCGAGAATCCTACAGGGGGCACCTCCTGTAATCATTGCAGTGGATGCCCTGTGCATTCTCATTAAAAAAATCATTTTCAGAAAAAAAAAAAAACTGGGGCCCCCCCCAATTTTCCCAAAACCCAGCCAAGGTAAAACCAAAAGCGGAGCCGTTCTATCAAATGGGAAAAAAAACCTCCATGGTCCTTCCCTTCTAAAAATCCCAGCTTTCAGCTACCCCAGAAGGGCGGCCATCACATCAGAGGGTCCACTTCGGGGGTTACCGGCTTTTCCCCCGGGACCCCTGGTGGTTGGGTACTGGGGGTAATAGTGGAGGGGGTTATGTCAGCCTTAGGCAACAAGAAACACGCTGGTGACACCGGGGCCCGAGCGATAAAATAGAGGCATCTGTCAGACCCCTCCACTACACACTGGAATTGTAGGGAAGAAAAAAAAAACACAGATTGCAAAAAAAAAAAACTTTTTTTTAAAAATAAACACTCCCCGACACACCCCCTCTTGACCATTTTTATTGAAAAAAAAAGATCCAAGGTTGTTTTGATAGTCCAGGAAACCGAGTAGTCCAAAAGGGAACCGAAAAAAACAAACAGACTCATACACATTGCTGGGGTACCCTATTTAACATCCGGAAAAAGCGGGTGACACCCCTCGCCCAAGGTAAATCAGCCTTTATGATAGAATATGGGGCCACCTTTGGGGGATGGGGTGTCACCCAGTTTCCCGGATGCTGAATAGGGGGATTGAAAAGGGGAAAAACCCGATTTTCCTGCGGCCTTTCCTGCCCTCTGCAGCCCCCAAAGACAGACCCAGGGGGCAGGAGAAAAGGAGCAGAGGGAATTTTACCCCTTGTGGCCGTCTCCGCTCATTTAAACCCCCAGAGACAGACCGCAAGGGCAAAAGGGGACAGGGGCAAGGGGCAGAATATAAGTGGGGAAACGCCAAACCCCTTGCACATTCAAACCACCATTCCCACCACACACTACCCCTCCCCCAGAGACTCAAAACCCCACCCCCACCCCTCGCACACACACAAACCCACCCCTCACTTACACTGAAATACACACACACACCCCTCGCACCCACACTGAAATACACACAAACACACCCCTCACTTACACTGAAATACACACACACACCCCTCACTTACACTGAAATACACACACACACCCCTCGCACCCACACTGAAATACACAAACACACCCATCGCATGCACTGAGAAATACACAAACACACCCATCGCACGCACAAAAACAGCCCTGGCACACACACTGAAACACGCACACCCATCCCCCGCACACACACTCCGCCACACTCCTCCCCCGCACACACACTCCGCCACACACCTCCCCCGCACACACACTCCGCCACACTCCTCCCCCGCACACACACACTCCGCCACACTCCTCCCCTGCACACACACTCCGCCACACTCCTCCCCCGCACACACACTCCGCCACACTCCGCCACACTCCTCCCCAGCACACACACTCCGCCACACTCCTCCCCCGCACACACACTCCGCCACACCCCTCCCCTGCACACTCACTCTGCCACACTCCCCCCCGCACACACACTCTGCCACACTCCTCCCCCGCACACACACTCCGCCACACTCCTCCCCTGCACACACACTCCGCCACACTCCTCCCCTGCACACACACTCCGCCACACTCCTCCCCCGCACACACACTCCGCCACACTCCTCCCCCGCACACACACTCCGCCACACTCCTCCCCCGCACACACACTCCGCCACACTCCTCCCCCGCACACACACTCCGCCACACTCCTCCCCCGCACACACACTCTGCCACACTCCTCCCCTGCACACTCATCGCCACACCCTGCCCTGGGGACACTCACTCTCCCCCTCCTCCCCCGCACCACACTTGCCAGCCATCTCCTCACCGTCTTGCTGCTGGGTTTTCCAGGACGGGGGGGGCGGAGCCCCGCGGGTTCCCCCTAAGCCCCGCCCCCTTCCCGTAGTGCTAGGCTCCCGCTCTCAAGAGTTCCCAGAAGCTGCGAGAGATTGCCGGGCCCCAGCGAGGATGGGGGCTTTCAAGGGAGCGTAGGAGACCCACCCTGATCCTCCTTATAAAATAAGGGAGGTTTAACAATGAAGCGGGGGGCGGACAACCCCCTTAGCGGGGGACCCCGCCAAAAAGGGGGGGTTAGAACAATAGTGTGTGGAGGAGCAGAATTCTCCAGTTTACCCCCGCAGCGTCTTTCATGTGACCACACACAGGTCTGTGACCCTGGTATCCCGGTAACAGTTGGGGATGGGGGGCAAACTTCTCCAGTTTTTATACCTCCAGCATTGTCTTATCATGTGACAACCACACAGGTCATGTGACCCTGGTATCCAGGTAACAGTAGTGTATGGAGGAGCAGAACTTCTCCAGTATTACAACCTCCAGTAGCGTCTTATCATGTGACCACCACACAGGTCATGTGACCCCTGGTATCCAGTTAACAATAGTGTATGGAGGAGCAGAACTTCTCCAGTATTGGCTACCTCCAGCAGCGTCTTATCATGTGATCACAACACAGGTCATGTGACCCCTGGTATCCAGGTAACAGTAGTGTATGAACGAGCAGAACTTATCCAGTATTCGGCCTCGTTCACACGGCTTATTTCGCCGCGTATTTGCCGACGGATTGACGATCGTCAATCCGTCGGCAAATCCGTCCGAAATAAGTCACAGCCTATTTTCTATTGATTTCAATTGAAAATACGGCTCATCGTTCACACGACGCGTAGTTCCGTTCCGGATTGCCGCGCGGATATGACGACGTCAATCCGGACGGAAAAACAATTCACATGTCAATTATTTCCGGACGGATTCACCACCTACAATGATTGTAGATGGTGAATCCGTCGGGAAATCAGTTACAAATACGTGCCACACTTAGTGGCACGTATTTGCAACTGATTTTCAACTGATTTCAGAACGTATTTACATCGGAAATCCGTTGTAAATACGTTCTGAAATAAGCCGTGTGAACGAGGCCTTCCTACCTCCAGCAGTGTCTTATCATGTGACCACCACACAGGTCATGTGACCCCTGGTATCCAGGTAACAGTAGTGTATGAACGAGCAGAACTTATCCAGTATTAGGCCTCGTTCACACGGCGGGCCCTCGTCCTAACCTCGCCGCAAACTCACGTCTCCCGACGTGGGTTTGCGGCGCGGGCGCTAGGCGTGGCGCAGATGGGGCGTGGTTTGGGGCGCGGCAAGGGTTTGCCCCCATGCAAATTAGTAGGCAGGGGGAAAACCGTGCCGCCAGCCGCGGCCCAGCCGTGCACCAACCGCTCCGACGCCTGCGGCAACACCGCGTGGCCACTGCGCTGAGGACTCCCTGTCAAGAATTGACAGGAGAGTTCTCAAACATGCGCGGCAAGGCCGCGGCCCCAAAGCCGTGGCCAAACCCGCGGCGTGTGAATATTAACGCGGTTTCCCATAGGAAACCATGTTAATAAACTGGGCGCAATTTGAACGTGGTTTTGGCCGCGGAAACCGGGTCGGAACCCGCGGCCATAACCACAGCCAAATCCGTCGTGTGAACATGCCCTTATTAACTCCAGCAGCGTCTTATCATGTGACCATCACACAGGTCATGTGACTCTGGTATCCAGGTAACAGTAGTCTATGGAGGAGCAAGACTTCTCCAGTATTACCACCTCCAGTAGCCTCTTATCATGTGACCACCACACAGGTCATGTGACCCTGGTATCCAGGTAACAGTAGTGTATGGAGGAGCAGAACTTCTCCAGTATTACCACCTCCAGCAGCATCTTATCATGTGACCATAACACAGGTCATGTGACCCCTGATATCCAGGTAACAGTAGAGTATGGAGGAGCAGAACTTCTCCAGTATTACCACCTCCAGCAGCGTCTTATCATGTGACCACCACACAAGTCATGTGACCCCTGATATCCAGGTAACAGTAGAGTATGGAGGAGCAGAACTTCTCCAGTATTACTGCCTCCAGCAGTGTCTTATCATGTGACCACCACATAGGTCATGTGACCCTGGTATCCAGGTAACAGTAGTGTATGGAGGAGCAGAACTTCTCCAGTATTACCACCTCCAGCAACATCTTATCATGTTACCATAACACAGGTCATGTGACCCCTGATATCCAGGTAACAGTAGAGTATTGAGGAGCAGAACTTCTCCAGTATTACCACCTCCAGCAGCGTCTTATCATGTGACCGCCACACAGGTAATGTGACCCTGGTATCCCAGTAACAGTAGTGTATGGAGGAGCAGAACTTCTCCAGTATTACTACCTCCAGCAGTGTCTTATCATGTGACCACCACACAGGTCATGTGACCCTGGTATCCAGGTAACAGTAGTGTATGGAGGAGCAGAACTTCTCCAGTATTACTACCTCCAGCAGCGTCTTATCATGTGACCACCACACAGGTCATGTGACCCTGGTATCCAGGTAACAGTAGTGTATGGAGAAGAAGAACTTCTCCAGTATTACTACCTCTAGCAGCATCTCATCATGTGACCTTCGCACAGGTCATGTGACCCCTGCTATCCAGGTAACAGCAGATTATGGAGGAGCAGAACTTCTCCAGTATTACTACCTCCAGCAGTATCTTATCATGTGACCACCAACAGGTCATGTGACTCCTGGTATCCAGGTAACAGTAGAGTATGGAGGAGGAGAACTTCTCCATTATTACCACCTCCAGCAGCGTCTTATCATGCGACCACATTCTTCTCTCTCTTTCATTCTTCTGCTTTTTTTCAGTTAACTTTATTAACAATATGACATCCTCTAGAGAAGCAGCAGTTGTACACGTAACTACACAGAAGAAGCTGCTGCTGGAATAACCATATAACCATATTAATAATAATGATTCCACCATTATTCCTATTCAGTTCCCCAATAGATGTTACTAACTTCCAGGAAGGGGGTGGATCACTTGACTGACGCCATGTTTAGACAATACAGATAGTCCATGAGATCAATTACTGTGGATAGGAAAAATTGGCCATTTTCAAAATTCTGAAATTTCTTTGTGTCAGACAGATAGTTATACACCCAAAATATTTTATAATTAGCATCTACCATATGCTGGCTTCATTTTTTTAAATGTCTTTTATTTTTTACATTAGTGGGCTTAGAGATTTTGTAGCAATTTTTTCACATTTTCAAGAAAAAGCTAGACCTGTCCATTTCTGACGTGGCTTTGAGAGGACTGCATACTAGATACCCCTGTAAATAGCTCCATGTAAAAAAAACTTGCACACCATGAAGTATTCAAAACGGCACTTAGGAAGTTTATTAACTCTTTAGGTGTTTCACAGGAATTATAGCAATGGGGAGGTGAAATTTCAAAATGTCACTTTTTTGATGTAGGTGCAAACTGCTGTTTGAGCGCAAGGCCGGGCATACAAGGGAGAGAGCGCTACTTGGTTTTTGAAACGCAGATTTTGGTGGGTGCCATGTCATATTTGCAAAGCCCCCAAAGTAGCAAAATAGGTGAAATCTTCCAGATGTCGTCCCATCTTGGATTCAACACCCCTCAGGGATCTCATCTAAGGCCTCGTTCACACGGCTTATTTTGCCGCGGATTAGCGGCGTACTCCGCGCTGGATTTGCGCTGCAGTACGGCGCCAATCCGTCGGAGTCATTATGGTAATCCACTGCTCTCATAGAGAACAGTGGAATCCGTCGCTCCTCCCCGCTCGGCGAATCCGCCGCGGGGGGAGAAAGTGACATGCACATTATTTACGGCGCGGACGTGCCGTAAACAATGCATTGTCTATGGGGCCGGGGAGCGGCGCCCCCCTCCGTGCTCCGGCCCCGCCCCCGCCCCTTATTCACGGGAGATTTGTGAGCGCAATCCGGCTCACAAATCTGTCGGGAATAAGCCGTGTGAACACGGCCTAAGGGTATATTGTGCATTTTGAGCCACAGGTGTTCCACAGTTGTTGCTTTTTTAGCATTGGGCTGTGAAAATGGAAAACATTGTTTTTTGGATTCATTTTTACACCGTTCTCCGTGCGATATAAATGACAAACTAAATGATAAACTTTACTATGCGGTCAGCACAGTTACAGCTATATCAATTTTATATATTTTTTGGTTTTATTACTTTTACACAATAGAAATACATTTGTAAAAAATTGTGGTTTTATGTCGTCATAGTCTGACAGCCATAACTTTTTTATTTTTCTGTACATAGAGCTGAGTAACCTTTAGGCCTCGTTCACACGGCTTATTTCGCCGCGGATTGGCGCCGTACTGCGCGCCGGATTTGCGCTGCAGTACGGCGCCAATCCGTCGGAGTAATTACGGTAATCCACCGTTCTCATAGAGAACAGTGGATTCCGTCGCTCCTCCCCGCCGGGCGGGGAGAAAGTGACATGCACATTATCCAGGCGCAATACGCGTCGTGGATAATGCAAGTCAAAGGGGCCGGGGAGCGACGCCCCCGCTGCGCTCCGGCCCCGCCCCGCCCCGCCCCTTATTCACGGCGGATTTGTGAGCCGGATTGCGCTCACAAATCCATCGGGAATAAGCCGTGTGAACACGGCCTTAAAGTCCACTCGCCGACTTTTGACGTTAAGCAGTGCTGGTCTTCTGTCCGCAGCAACGCCAAGATTTCGTTACAGACAGATGGGGTTTGCGGCTACCAGTACCACAACTGTGCTAGGAACAGAGCTGTAGTTAACAGCTCCATTCCTAGAGCAGTCTCTGTTAATGACATCCCGATCCAAGGTGTTTAACCCTTTGACTGCCCAATGGACCCAATGAAGCCCAGGGAATGTCTATACAGTCAACCCTGGGGACCTAAAGAAGCCCCAGGGCTGTCTTTATAGTAAGGGTATGTTCACATGGCTTGTTGGATCCGGTTTTGGATCCATTTTGGATCCGAAAAACGTATTCAAAATCTCTGCGTAAATTGCATCCAAAATGCATCCAACATGCAGGTGCGTGTTTGGCTGCGTTTTTGCTGCAGAAGAAACGCACCCTATAGTTTTAAATAGGGCGCCTGCTGTGTCAAATGGATCAAGAACTGATATGACAATCCTTTGAACGGATCCGAAAGATGCACGTAAACACGCATCGGTGATTACTCACCTGAACGCCGATGCGTGTTTTACATTGAAAGCCACGTAATCACATTGCACTTTGTTAGATCAGTGTTTGGGTCTGTTTAGGGTCCAAAAGACGGATCC
Source organism: Phyllomedusa bahiana (assembly GCA_025379985.1). NCBI lineage: Eukaryota > Metazoa > Chordata > Amphibia > Anura > Hylidae > Phyllomedusa > Phyllomedusa bahiana. The sequence continues at coordinate 92,436 of JAODAL010004481.1, read as the reverse complement.
AAGTACGCATCTAAATATGGATCCAACATGCCGTGTGAACATACCCTAAGCCGTATGTCAGGGCACACAGTATGCTGCCCTGACTGTGGCCTGTGTCATACTCACACAGATTGTAATGTATTAGCATACAGGAGTATGCTAATACATTACTAAGTGTAAAAAAGTGTACAATGGTTATCCCTTAATGGGATTTAAAAAAAAAAAGTGAAAAACATAAAAAAAGTGTGGGAAAAAAAATACAATAATAAAATAAAAATAAATATTTAATAAAAAACTATTGTGCATGCATTATGTACACAAAAAAAACCTACACATATAGGAATCCACATGACCTTAGTAACCTGTGGAATTAATCTTAACGGTTATTTAGTGTGAAATGTAAACAGTATAAAAAATAATTTTAAAAACAAATGTAGAAATGATTTTTTTATGTTCATGCTGCAAAAAAAATGTAAAAAATGATGCAGTAGTTAATATGTAAAAATTAAACTACTCCCCTGAAAAATAAAATTGCTCCCGCATACAACAAGTTACAAAACGCAGAGTGGTAAAAAAAACTAAAAAAATTAGCTAGTCATCAAGGCCCTTTCAGGCCTTGTGCTTAAGGGATTAAGAGCTTGTTTTTTGCGGAATGAGTTGATATCTCCATTGGTACTTTTTCGGGGTTTGCTTGCTATCAAGGTTTTTGGGAGGCGCGATGAACAAAATACAGCAATCCTGGTAGTGTTTTTTTTTTTTACAGCGCTCATCGTGCAGTATGAATGACATCTTAATTTACTCCGCAGATCGATGCAATTACAGTGATACCAAATTGAATACAATTAAAACATTTTTATTTAGAAAAGAGTATGCTCTTTTTTACAGAGTTCACCATGCAGTATAAAATGTTTGGAGCAAGGGTCGGGAGGTGGCGCAGGGCTGTCTCCTGTGTCCAGGGCCGCCAACAGAAATTTCAGGGCCCCATACAGCTGAAGCATCTGGGCCCCCCCTCCTCCCATCAAACCCCGCCTCCAGCAACCCGACCTCTCCGCCCAAGCATCCACACTGCCCCGCCCCCAACAATCCCATCACCCCGCCCCCAGAAAAAAATGCAATTGCTCCATTTTTGGGGGATTTAGTTCTTGTTGGATTTTACAATGTACAGTATATCTGTATTATGCGGGTCAGTATGTATAAAAAGGCCAGCAAATACGGCCACATGATCACCACTATCATGTTACTGATCAAACCAATATACCAAGACCAATATTGCCAAACAGCAATATACATAGACCAAATAATACCGCCACATCACCACATATTTCCACCATAAAGATGCTGAATAATACCAACATACTGTCACTGAACATAATTCAGTACAGTAAGACCAATATTACTGCCATACAGTGACAATATAGTGGTAGATACAAGTGTACACAGTGCAGATACATTTAGTGACTCACAGTTGACGTCTTGTCTGATGAGTCTTTCACGTTCCCTTTTCTTCTGCGTCCGTTCCAGACCCCAGTGACGAATTCTGCATAATTCAAAACACAAATACTTGAGACTCCTCACTTTTTTATACCATCTTCCTACCTGTGCCCGCCCCCCTATGTACAGACTCCCCATACATAGTGTCCCAAATGGTAATAATTCCCCCCTTGGTGCCCTGGTAGTTAAGTATAAAGCCCCGCCCCATAGGTAGGTAGCCAGGTAGTGGGCAGGAAGGTAGGTGGGTAGTAGGTAGTCAGGTTGCCAGGGTGGTAGCCAGTCGGGCGGCCGGAGAGGTAGGTAGGCGGCCGGGTATGTAGTTAGCCAGGTGGGTAGATAGGTAGCTGGGCTAGGTAGTCAAGTGGGCGGGTAGCTAGGTAGGTAGCCAGGCGGATGGGTAGTTAGGTAGGTAGCCGGGTGGGCGGGTAGGTATCTGGGCTAGGTAGCCAGGCGGGCAGGTAGCTAGGTAGGTAGCCAGGCGGGCAGGTAGCTAGGTAGGTAGCCAGGCAGACGGGTAGCTAGGTAGGTAGCCGGGTGGATGGATAATTAGGCAGGTAGCTGGGCAGGCAGGCAGTTAGGTTGGTAGCTGGGCTAGATTACCAGGCAGATGGGCAGTTAGGTAGGTAGCCAGGCAGGCAGTTAGGTTGGTAGCTGGGCTAGGTTACCAGGCAGATGGGCAGTTAGGTAGGTAGCCAGGCAGGCAGTTAGGTTGGTAGCTGGGCTAGGTTACCAGGCAGATGGGCAGTTAGGTAGGTGGCCAGATGGGTTGGCATGCAGTTAGGTAGGTGGCCAGGCGGGCGGTGTTCCCCTCCCTCCTTCCCTCATGCAGCCAGGGGTGGTGGGCCACTGTTGAGCGAGGGCCCGCGCTCCTAGTTACAGGCAGCCACACTTAATTATCCACTTACTTCTTCAGCGCTGCGGGAGCTGTCGGGCCCTCTTCACTTCCTGCGCGCTGCGGGAGCTGCCGGCCCTTTTCACTTCCTGCGCGCTGCGGGAGCTGTCGGGCCCTCTTCACTTCCTGCGCGCTGTGGGAGCTGTCGGGCCCTCTTCACTTCCTGCGCGCTGCGGGAGCTGTTGGGCCCTCTTCTCTTCCTGCGCGCTGTGGGAGCTGTCCGGCCCTCTTCACTTCCTGCCCGCACCGCTTCCTGTCTGGCCAAAGGCGGGATGCTGGGCAATTTGAATCAGTGAAGCCCCGCCCTCTGGGCGGGACCTCACTGATTTAATTAGTCATTCCGCCCGCCGGCAGAGAGAGAGAGGAGGGCCCGACTGCTCCGGTTACAGCGCGCAGGAAGAGTAAGTAAATAATGCCCGTGAACGGCATTCGGCGCAGCTGTGATCGGAGCCGCAGCGCGGGCCCTCCCACAGCTGCATCGGGCCGAAGTTTACTACAGGACCGCAGGCACAACATCATGGTAGAGAAAACTACCATTACTGTGTGAAGCAAGGGGGCAGTACCAGCCACGGCCGGCGGGCCCCCCCTTGCTTCACAGACTGGCCGGGCCCGGTACACCAGTAGTGGCTGTACCCCCCTAATGGCAGCCCTAACTGTGTCAGCATGGTTGCAGTCGGCGGTTCCCCAGAGTGGTGGTGTCAAGGACGCCCTAGTCTTTCCCTGTCTATGCAGAGCAACTGCCCCGATAAGGGCTACCCCACATTTGTGCCTATCCTGAGCAAGCAATAGTCAAAACAGAGGCTATACAGACGGACAACAAATGGGCACAGACACAACAGAAAACAGAAAGGTATCAGAGTCAGACAGGCCAAGGTCAAACCAAGACATCAAGCAGTACAGAGTCAGCAGGCAAAAGAATAACCGAGATAATATCCGAAGTCCAGAGCGAGAAGAAATCCAAATGAACAGCAAAGAGCCACAAGCCAGGAAACAAAATGTAGTCACAGGCAAAGAGGCAGGGAACAGGTGACCATAAATATCCCAAAGATTGGCCCAGGTAATTAACCATTGAGGCTGGAAAGAGACAGAAACACTTAAAAGGCAATACCCACATTGCCCACAGATGGTTTAGTGAGCGCGGGGGTGGGAATGGTGTTGAGGCCGTGAAGTAGGGGCCACAGTGTCAGTGAAGACTGATAAGGGTATGTTCACACGGCGTGTTGGATCTGATTTTGGATCCATTTATAGATGCGTGTTTCGAACCCTAAATGGACCCAAACACACATCTAACCATGTGCAGTGTGATATTACATTACTTTCAATGTAAAACGCGCATCGATGTTCAGACAAGAGTCTTTCAGATCCGTTCAGAGAATTGCCATGTCAATTCTTGATCCAAAAGACGCAGCATCCTGTTGGGTGCATTTTGGATGCCATTGACGGGGCGCTTTTGAATGTGTTTTTCGGATCCAAAATGGATCCAAAAACAAATCCAACATGCCGTGTGAACGTACCCTAAGGAGCACCATATGTTTGCTTGTACGATAGAGCCAGGGTTGAGGTTTCTGTCTTCTTTTAGGGCGCATTAGTGGTACATTTAAAGCCGGAGGTGAAGGAAAAAATATGGAAAGACAAACATGTTTAAATATTTTCACTCCTTCCCCATGAGAAGTTTAATTTGAATAAGAGTAAAAGAGACGAGAGTAAGAAGGAGGCGGAGAAGTGCAGGTGGCAGCTTATCCTGCAACCGTTTACCAATTGGTTACAAGCAAAACCACAAGAAACCACAATATACTACAGCTTTGCACAACTTGACTAAGACCGAAGACCTCCGTAATCAAAACTTAACATATCAAGACTAAACTAGAGACTTGCAGTATACTCTGCAACCGGAGTGCCTGACTCAAATAAGCATGCGGTTCAGACCGCACTTTGGGTCACCCCCAGCAGCCCACCCCTGCTAGCGTAAACCCCCTCTCTCTCCCTCTGCTGACTTCTCCTGTCTCAGAGGGAGAACACTGGGGTCACAGACGTTGAAGTTAAAACAAAGTGGTGCCTAGCAAGAAATATCCAAAAACCTATATGCCCTGAGTCCTCTTAAAGTGGTTGTCTCACTACATTGGTTCATCTTACCTCAGTCCTGTTTTCTTGGTTTCATTTTGAGTTCAGGGGCGTGTTTACTGGCTTCTACTAGGCTGCAGTAGAAGCCAGGTCTGTAGCTATAGCAACCAGTGCTGGCAGCCTATCGGGATAGATCAAACAGGTCTATAGCTATGGTGACCTGAGGAGCTGATGCAGCCCATACAAGAGGGTATATCTAGGAATAGGTAGGACACTGTTAATGGACACATATTACAAAGTGACTTGTTTTTGCAAGATCTTTAACATAAAAAGCAGCAATTCTTGTAGTAGAAAAACCCCCAAAAAACCCATTGCTACGGGGTCAGGACCCAATGGGTTTAGAAATTTCCTCAGTACCATATTTTCGGGGTTTGTTTAAACCCCCCCCCCTACTACTGTTTTTGGGCAAAAATTTTGTATTTTAGTGAGAAAACCGGGCCCGACTTTTGCCCAAACCAAGGACATCTTATAGGTGTGCATGAGAAGCTTATCCCTATTCATGCCCATGTTTCCGATAAGAGTTGTTTTTAATGTCGTAGCCATCATTGCATCTCTCACTATTAACATGCTGCGCTTTGCATATGATTTGAAATGACGTTTGTATAGATTTTGTTAAACTAATTCACTTTTCCAGCCTGCAGTGAGGACCCAGTTTTCCTTAAAAAAACGTTTACCGAACATGAGATTAACATTGATTTGCTAATGTAAAGCAGATGGCAGAGGCTCTTAGCACAGAAGAATGTATTCATTAGGTTATTATTTGCTAAACCAGGTTGGTGTAACCTTATGTGACACTAAACAGAGAGAAACCTAATAGGCAGACAGGTTGCTGTTTTGGAGGGCACTTTTTTTAAATTTAATGAAAAATTTTTAGTTACAGTCTAAAACCAAAAAATAACCCTTTTTCCCCCAGGGGCCCAAGTTTGGGCTGTTTGTTTTTTTTTCCCCTAAATTTTTTGCAGTTTTTTTTTTAGCTTTGCTTCATTAGGGTACAGTAATAATCGGTGACTGCGGCTAAGATACATGGGGGCCTTTTTTTATTAAAATTTTTTTAAATATAAGACGTCTTTGTTCCCCCATAGCAACCAGTCAGAGCCTTTAAAACCCAAAATCAGAGCTCAGAGAAACCCAAACCCAAGTCCATAGAAAACCAATCAACCCTAAATAAAAACCAAATCAAAGCCCATAGAAACCCAACAAGGCCCTTTTGCAACAAATCAGAGCAACCAATCAGAGCCCCTAGAAACCCAATCAGAGCGTATAGCAACCAATCCCCATCCATAGAAACCCAAATAAAGAGCTCAAAACCAAACCCAATCAAAACCCCAAAAGCAACCAACAGACCCGTTAGCAACCAATCAGACCCATTGCAAAAAAACAAGAAACCTTTCAAGCCCAAAGAAACCCCAATCAGAGCGAATAGAAACCCAAATCGCATCCATGAAACCAATCAGACCCCATCCCAACCAATCAAACCCAAAAAAAACCAATCGAGCGTTGGGCAACCAACAAACCCCCGAGCCCCAATCAGACCCGGGTGTTAAAACAAAAGGCACCTTTTTTCCTGGGGCCCAAATAAATTTTTTGGAACAAACCCCAACCTATGGATTTGAGTGGGGGGCCTTTTTTTTGGAAAGGGCTGAGGGTGAACTTTTTATTGCTATCATTTTTGGAAAATACAGGGGATTTTCCTTGATTATTTTTTTTCCGGGTTTTTGGGGGGAAATTAAAATAAACCAAAAAAAAAACGGCTTTTTGGGCCCTTTTGGGAAAATTTTTTTTCCTTCTACGGTGTTCAGTGTACGGGATAATTTTTGTTATATTTTATTTTTCCCCCCTTTTTTAAATTTTTTTTTGAAATTTTTTCCAGTAAATTCATATGTTTTAAGAAAGGTTTGGAAAAAATTGAAAAATTAAATGGCTTTTGGGAAGGGGTGGGGGGAAAAAAAACAAAGACCAAATATTTTTAAGACCTTTTTTCTATCAGGAAGTGTTAAAAGGGGTTTTGCCCTCACTACAAAGATTAGCTTTAAACCCTTTTTGGGGAACACAAAAATGAAGACTTTTCCAAATAAAACTGCTTTGTTAAAATTTTTTTTTTTGTTAAGGACTACAATTTTTTTTTCCACCTTCTGTGCTCTCTCTGGTTCCCCCAAGTGACCGACCGGGTGTACTTCTCCCCCACTACGGGTTTTTTTCTATCTGATACGGGGAGGAGGTCATCACACAGGTCATGGCAGAATAAACTCTGGATATGAGAGCTTTTTGTTATCGTTTCTTTCAGACAAAACCCCGAATTACTTTTGTTTATTTTAAAACTCAGAAGCTTCCCGGGTCCTGCCCGGCAGGGAGTTTTAAACCCAAATTTGATCAGGGGCCTGAAAACCAGAGCTCATTTTAAAAAATTACAGACAGTTTTACCAGAAGTGACAGAGAAAAGCACATTTTTTTTAAATTAATGCATCCTATGAAACTTTGAGATGAGACAACCCCTTTAAGATTGTTATGTTATTTAATCTGTACAATGAAAACTGTGAAAACTAAAAAATAAGAACCATGCCAGAACTGCCTTTTGTATCCAGCCTCATAAAAAAGGTGATTAAAAAAATCTTAAATACCCCAAAATAAAACAGATGAAAATGTAAACTTATCCCACTAATAAAAAGCCCTTGCACAGGCCATTGCCAGAAAAGTAAAAAGTTTTGATTTTTTATTTCCACCACTTTTGTTTTAATGGAGTTCACTCTATTTTTTGAGCAGATTGCCTAGAAAATATTAGGCGCCCAACACAAAAAACCAAAAACCTTCTTCTTTCCCCCGTAAATTTCAGGGCAAAACAAAATACGGAAAATATCAAATTTAAAAGATGCAAGGGTTTAAAATTTGACAAAATTATCAACAAAATTTTACCCTCAAGGGGCCCCATTGTCTTGTGACCCCTACACAAAAAATTTTAAATTTTTAAAAAAAAACCCGAAAAATCACCCTTTTAGCTGTGGGGTGAAAGGCCTTTTATCGTGTTATTTAAGTAAATAACGACCCATTTTTCTGCAATTTTAAATATTTTTGTAAATTGTTAGTTTTTTCTTAAAGTGGAAAACTTACAAAAACTCTTCCAATGTCTACGTTTAGATTACCCAGAAGAGGAAACAAGAAATGGAGCAACATGACTGCAGGATATGACTACAACCCCCGGGGTTTTTTTTTGGTTTATAGAACGCCGAAACTGTAAACAAAAAAGAAAATATTTTCAAATTCTCCCTTTAAAAATTTTTTAATAATATTTTATGAGCATAAAAGTCATAAAACTGGTTAAAGAGGTGTATCTAACCCCCGTTTGAAAAAACTGTTACTTTTTCCCAAAAATATTTTTTTGTTTAAAAAAACATAGGTCATTGCATTTGGACCGGAAAAACTGCATTTCAAAATTTTTAAAGGTGCCCAATTTTTTTTTGTTGGGGTATTTTTTCAATCCATAGAGCGGGAACATTTGTTTTAAATTATTTTATTAATTTTTTAAAAAGTGCTTTTTACCCTCCCAAAGAGCTGTACAAAGATTAATTTTTAAAAATCAATTTTTCAAAATTGGGCCCTGTATCCCCCGGTCCACGGGCTAAATTCCCCCATTAAACATATCAGAAATTTTTTTTAAAGGGGTTTGGGGAAAACCCAATACTTGGAAAAAACCCCTCAAACACGGGGGGGAAAAATACCAAAAACCTTGGGAAGTTGTGCTTTTTGGCAAATTTTAACCAGGGGCCCCAGCACTGCAAAAACAACTGCTAACCCAAAAAAAATTGATAGGGTATGCCAATGATGTCTAGTAAGTGTGGGTCCCACTTTATTTAACCCCCTTTTTGGACCCTTTTTGGGGGTTTCTGTAGTCCTTCAGAAGTGACTTCTTTAAAATGGAAGTACAGGTCCCCTGGGCTCATACGGACCCCTCAAGCTTTGGGCCCCCCACCATCGCAATGTTTGGGAAACCCCTGTCCCAATTACACTTCCTTTTGCTGCATTTACCCCAGCCGATTTTCTACGCCAGCCGCAGGTGAACAACCCCTATTTTTTCCATGATAAACAAAGATTGGACAGCAAGGGGAAAAACAGAGGGGGGACTTCCTCTGCCCCATCAGAGCACCCGCACACAAAAAAGGCCCTTTTGGGCGTCTTTTGACGTCACTATGCCCGGCATAAAAGGGGTTGACCTTTTCCATTGAAAAGCAGTACACAGCAAAAACTGTATGTACTGTTCTCCATTTTAACAGTGATCTGAAGATCACTGATACAAGTCCCCTATGGGGAAAAGTAAAATAAAAGTAAATACGTACAAAAAAGTAAAAAAAAGTAAAACATAAACACAAAAATCAAAATAAAAAAAACCAAAGCCGCCCCTTTTCCCTTTTCCAAAAAGGCAAAACCCTGCAAAAAAGGGTAAAAAAAAAAAAAGCCACACGTTTTTTTGGTATTGCCACGTGCATAACAAATTATCCTGCAAATCTGTCATGTTATTTATCCCGCACGGTGAACACCTTAAAAGAAAGCCACAGAATTGTGATTTTCGTTCATCTTGCAGCAAATAAAATGGAATATAAACGTCACAGTGGTACCAGTATGTCAGCATTGAACGTCATTTCATCCTGCAAAAAAAAAAAGACCTTACACAGCTCTGTATATGGAAAAATAAAAAAGTTATGGCCATCATAACCTTTCTTTTTTTTCACACTTTAAAACTTTTTTTCCTTGTATTTGGGCCCCCTAGGGTCTGACCACAAAGCGGAAATGTGTACCCCTTTTTAAAAGAATAAACAACGCAAAAAAATTTTTCCCCAGCTAAAATGTAATTTTTAAATTAAAAACTATTAAAATGCAATAACATCCCCATAAGAAATAAAACAAGTAAATAAGAAAGAAAAATACTTAAGGGGACAAAAAAAAAAAAAGGGGGGAAATTTTTCTATGTAGCCCCCTTTCTAACCTTCGACAGCAGGTCCGCCCTAAAAAGAGGGGCCCCCCAAAAAGGCCAACCCCCCTTATATCACAAATTGCAAAAAACCAAAGCAAAACAGTGAAAAAAAAACAAGCAACCCCAAAATGAAAAATTAAGCAATCCCAAGCAATCCAAAACCTTTGTATTTAAAACTGTACAAAGTGGTAAAAAGATTGGGGTTTTTTACTACTTCCTGCCAAAACAGAAACTGCAGCGAGGAAGCCTTTATAAGACTTTTTAGCCACAGAAAACTTATGGGGGCCCCGCGATCTCACCACTGGGGCCCCGATCGGATTGAGGAATGGTGCACGGGCACCCTTTTTTTATTTATTTTAAAGGGGCCCGGGCCTAAGGCGTTAAATTACATGGATTGGAGCTGGCTCCATTTCGTGCTGTTACCGGCAATTAGCAGCCGCCGCCCGCCGCCTGTTTACATCTAGTGTCGTTAAGGGGTTAATCCAGAACAAGCAGGAATTTAAACTGAAATTTAAACAGGATTTTACTAACTTATTTCTAACAAAATTATACATCAACCTGCTCAGCTCCCCCCCCTTTTAAAATGACAAGCAGCGATACCATGACAATTTGACAAGTTTCCCCCCAATAAACATTTTCTTTTCTCTTTTCCCTTTTGACACTCACTTTCGACGTTTGTTTTATTTCTCCTTTTATCTTGTTGGCAAAACAATTTTTCAATTTTTTCCGTAAATCCCCGGGAGTTTTTATTAAAAAAGAAAACCCCCAAAATCCGGCCCCCACCGGTAAGCTTTTCCCGCCCAAGCTGCCAACGTGATAAATGATTCCTTGCATCTTTCAATATTAAAAATGAAATGCAAGAAATACAAGGGCCCATAAGAAGAAATCGCGGAAAAATTCAAAAACCGTAATTGACAGAAACATAAATCTTGTGTTACCAACATTACATGAATGGAAAAACGTTTCTCCCAAATTTAAAATTAAAAAATCTCCCTAAGTCCTAAGAAAAACATTTTGAATTTTCGTCAGCTGCTTTTTTAGTTTCTGAAAAAATTGGACAATGATCAATACGGCCGTCATTACTGCTGCAGGTGTTGTCACCGGCCTTTTCCAGATGTCTAAGCCACAAATGCGTCTAGTTATATATCACGGTGTAACTAGAATAAAAAAACAAAAGGGAGCGCTCAACTTTTTAAATGCGAAAAAGCGAGTCTTTATCCACCTTACAGCTGCAAATTTTTACCAAACCTTTTAAAACCATTTGTGTAGCAAAATTTTAGGTCTTTTTCCCCAACCTTTTAAAACACATACTCTCTTTAAAATTTCGTCCTGTTTTTAAGCCCCTTATATAATGTGAGCCCCATGCTCAGCACTCAGCCAAACAGAAGTCTTAGCACTTCTCCTTCTCTTTCTCCCCTCAAACATCACCTCAAAATACAAGAAAGAAAAAAACTATAGCAGCATCCCGCACCAGGGGTGTAACTTGAAGCTTCTGGCCCTGGTGAAAATAGTGAAATGGGGCCCCTCAGTTGCCATGTGCCATTTACAAGGTTGTGGGGAGAAGGGTTAGGGCTCCCTCAGGGGCAGGGCCAGGACGCTCTACCTCTGCACCCCCAAGCAACGCCCCTGTCCCCCACTTCTCGTCAGGTTTACAAAACTGATTTCCAAATTTTCTATTAAAGGGGTTTTGCCACTTCGCAAAATCCGTTTTTGAGGCCAGTTTGTAACTTGCTATAAACCAGGGGACGGCCGCGCTTGCACATTTCTCCTCATTCTTTTCTATGACAGTTCCGAATATAGTTGAGCAAGTGTGCTCGGCTATATTTGGAACTCCCATAGAAATTAATGAAGGAGAGGTATGCACTCCATCTCCCCATTCACCGAGGCTGGCTCATAACTCCCTCAGAAAGGGCTTATGCAAATTGTAAAAACCTCTAATCCTCAGATAGTAGAGACTGTTCTTTATTCTCAGACTTTAGTTTCTTAGCTACAAAATGCATCTTTTTCTGGAGGACTCAATGCATAACACAATTATAATTTTGATTTTAAAAGAAAGCGTGTAATGGCGACACAAAAAAGTGAAAAAATAAAGGAAAACACAAACAAAAAAACCCCATAAAAACGCATACACTGCCATTCTCCCTTTACAATCGTCCCAAAACGATAAAAAATAAAGTATATTTGGCATTGTCGCATTCGTAACAACCTAACCTATAAATCACATTATTTAACCGGCAAAATGAACGGCGTAAAAAAAATTACAATATTGTGATTTTTGGTCATCCTGCAGCAGATACAATGGAATCAAAATGAATTAAAGTCATATAAACGGCAAAGTGGTACCAATGAAAACATCAGTTCATCCCGCAAAAAAAAAAGCCCCCACACAGCTCTGTATATGTAAAAAATAAAAAAAAGTTATGGCTATCAGAAGACAGCGATGCATAAATGTTATTTTACACAACCTAAAAAACTATATAAATAGGGCATCGCCATCGTATCGACCCACGGAGTAAAATTAACATGTCACACATTCTGTGAAACACCTAGAGGGTTAATAAACTTCCTAAATGCTACTTTAAATCCTTTAATGGATGTAGTTTCTTAGATGGAGTCATTTATGGGGGAGTCTAACATACAAGCCCCTCAAAGCCATGTTAGAACTGGACCAGTCCCTGAAAAAACTTGTGTTGCAGATTTTCTTGAAAATGGGAAAAAATGCTACTAGATTTATAAGCCCCATTATGTTGCAAAAAATAAGATATTTAAGGATACCAACATAAAGTAGACAATTGGTAGATGCTAGTTATAAACTATTTTATGTGGAATAACTATCTGTCTTACATGCAGAAATTTCTGAAAATAGCAAATTTTTCTAAATTTTCACAACATTTTGATTTTCACATATTGTATGGAACAAAATGTATTACTAACTCAAAACACAATGTGACTGTATCAAAAAAATATTCCCACATAAAGTGACACGTCAGATTTAAAAAAATAGGCTCTGCCAGGAAAGTCAAAACTGGCTGCGGCAGTAACGGGTTAAACTCCACACTGGGCCCTACAGGACACGAAGTGGGACCATAGTAACATAGTGGGAAGGGGCAGCATGAATCTTCAGACTGAGTTGATTCCTTAGACCCAACTTACAGCTACTTCACATGACTGCACATGACTCTGCCTCTCCTTCTTTTTCTCCCCAAAAATAAACCCCAGGCCTGCCACATCCAAGGGCTCACCAGGGTTTTCCCCAGTACTACCGGGTCTGTCCAAGCCTGCAGATAGGTTCTGCCCACTTGCTGCCAGCGTGGCATGAACAGCTCTGCTTGTCTGTATTTTTGTGTGTAGACAGTGGCTTCAGTGTAATGATTGTTATAATGACCAAGTTCCATGCTCTCCCACTGTTCCCTGCCTGTCACCTTGTACCTGCCCTCCTGCTCCCCCCACAGTTCCCTGCCTGTCACCTTGCACCTGCCCTCCTGCGCCCCCACAGTTCCCTGCCTGCCACCTTGCTCCTGCCCTCCTGCTCCCCCACAGTTCCCTGCCTGTCACCTTGCACCTGCCCTCCTGCTCCCCCACAGTCCCTTCCGCCCCTTGCACCTGCCCTCCGCTCCCCACAGTTCCCTGTCTCCACCTGCACCTGCCTCCCCCCCCCCCCCACAGTTCTGCCTGCACCTTGCACTGCCCTCCTGCTCCCAGTTCCTGCTGCACCTTGCACTGCCTCCTGCTCCCCACAGTTTCCCTGCCTGTCACCTTGACCTGCCCTCCTGCTCCCCCACAGTTCCCTTCTGTCACTTGCACCTGCCTCCTGCTCCCCCACATTCTGCCTGACCTGCCCTGCCTCTGCTCCCGCCACAGTTCCCTGCCTGCCCCCTTGTACCTGCCCTCCTGCTCCCCCCACAGTTCCCTGCCTGCCACCTTGCACCTGCCCTCCTGCTCCCCCCACAGTTCCCTGCCTGCCCCCTTGTACCTGCCCTCCTGCTCCCCCACAGTTGCCTTCCTGTCACCTTGCACCCGCCCTCCTGCTCCCCCCACAGTTCCCTGCCTGCCACCTTGCACATGCCTCTGCTCCCCACAGTTCCCTGCCTGTCCCCTTGCACCTGCCCTCCTGCTCCCCCCACAGTTCCCTGCCTGCCACCTTGTACCTGCCCTCCTGCTCCCCCACAGTTGCCTGCCTGTCACCTTGCACCTGCCCTCCTGCTCCCCCCACAGTTCCCTGCCTGCCCCCTTGCACCTGCCCTCCTGCTCCCCCCACAGTTCCCTTCCTGTCACCTTGCACCTGCCCTCCTGCTCCCCCCACAGTTCCCTTCCTGCCACCTTGCACCTGCCCTCCTGCTCCCCCACAGTTCCCTGCCTGCCACCTTGCACCTGCCCTCCTGCTCCCCCCACAGTTCCCTACCTGTCACCTTGCACCTGCCCTCCTGCTCCCCCCCAGTTCCCTGTCTGTCACATTGCACCTGCCCTCCTGCTCCCCCACAGTTCCCTTTCTGCCACCTTTCGCCTGCCCCTTGCTTCCCCTATGGCACTCCGCCTGCCACCTTGTGCGTGCCACCTTGCTCCCCCACCTTTCCCCAACCGGCCCCCGTCCCCCGTGCGTGCCCACAGGTCCGCACTGACAACTGTCTGCCAACCCTTGGCCTGCCACCCCATGCTCCACCTGCCACCTTTTGTTTCCCACCACGGTGCCCAGCATCCAACCTTGTATCCTCACATGCTCCTCTCACAGTAGCTGTCTACAATCTAGTGCATCCTCCTGTTCCATCCACAGTCCCCCTGCCATCTTCTGTCCCTATTGCCCCATAAATCTCCTTGTTTTTCCTGTCTGTGGGGGGAGCAGGAGGACTTAATGCAGCACTGGATAAATACATTGACTGTTTCAGAAGCAAGGTGAAATCTGAGATCTTGGGGAAAGTAAAGAAACAGGTCCATAAGCTAACCCTGCAGGAACAGAAGGCTTTCACCTCACTGAAAGAAAATCAGGACGTAATATTAAAACCAGCTGACAAAGGGGGCGCAATAGTCATGATGAACACCTCTAACTATATCCAGGAAGCAAACAGGCAGCTGTCCAACCCCGCCCATTACTCCAAACTTGACAGTGATCCCACAGAGGACTTTATAAAACAGCTAAAGAATATGATCAAGAAGTTTCCAACTCAGGTCCAGAGGCAGGTAGAGGGGCTCATCCCAGCAGATCCCAGGCCGGCTGCTTCTACATGCTCCCCAAGATCCACAAAGATGGCAACCCTCGGAGGCCTATCATTTCTGGTATTGGGACTCTGACAGAGAATATCTCAGGTTGGGTGGAAAATCTCCTAAAACCCCTGGTCAGAGATACTCCTAGTTACATCCAGGACACCACGGATCTTCTTAACAAACTCAATGCCCTTGGTCCACTTCCTGAGGGCACCATTTTGGCCACCATGGATGTAGAATCCTTGTATACAAACATACCCCACAAGGATGGAGTTGCAGCATGTCGGACGCACCTGGAGAAACTAAACCTCCCAACAAAACCAATAACACAGCTCATACAGTTCATACTCGGCAACAACTATTTTAAATTTGGAGAGGACCTATATCTACAGCGAATGGGAACTTCAATGGGGTCCAGATGTGCGCCCAGTATGCAAACCTCATTATGGCTGAACTGGAAGGAGCGTATCTATCCACATGCACCACCAAACCCATGATGTACCTCCGTTATATTGATGATATCCTTGTCATCTGGACTGCGGGCGAGGAGGCCCTAATTCAATTCCATAATGACTTCAATAACTTCCACCCCACCATCAACCTCAAGCTTACCTATTCAGAGAGCAAAATCCACTTTCTGGATACTACAATACACATCAAAGAACACCGGCTACTCACATCAGTGTACCACAAACCCACAGACAGAACAGCCTACCTCAGGTCAATGACAGCTCCACCCAAGCACCATTACAAGAGCAATTCCATTATATACAGCCAGGCTATACGATACAATCCATTATATACAGCCAGGCTATACGGTACAATCGTATTTGCTCAGACAAAGCAGACCTGGACAAACACCTCCTGGATCTGAGGACAAAATTTCTCCAATTGGGATACAGGCCAAAAGTGACGGACAATCAAATCAGCAAAGCGGCCGCCATCAACAGAGACAGTCTACTCATGTACAAAGAGACCCAGAAGGAAGAACGAGTGCCCCTAGTTGTCACCTACAACCCACAGCTGGAGATCCTACGAAAGTTTGCCAAGGAACTTCAACCTGTGCTACATAGGGACAACAGACTCAAAGAAATATTCCCAGTCCCCCTCTCCTTTCCTTTCGGCAACCACCAAACCTGCGGCGTATTATTGTCCGGAGCGCCCTGAAGGCCCCAACTGAAAATGGCACCTCACCCTGCCTGCAGAACAGGTGCAAGACCTGCAGACACATCCACACTGCTGACAGTGTACCTGTCCCACAGTCCCAGCAGGTGCACAGAATTTGGGGGACATTTTCCTGCAGGTCTAGCAATGTGGTGTATCTGATTATATGTGCGCAATGTCCCATCACAGGCCTTTATGTGGGGGAAACAGGGCAGAGACTCAGCCAGCGCATGAATTCACATAGATTCACTATTAATAACAGCAGAACTGATCTTCCAGTGGCACAACACTTCTCCAGAGAGGACCATTCTATTGAAGATCTGAAAATTATGGTTTTTAATGGGACACTTTAAGACGCAGAGGGAGAGAAAGGAATGGGAATTTAAATTAATGCAAAAATTTCAGACTCTGCAAAATGGGCTAATTATTCATGCCAGCTTTATGTCGAACTATGTGTGAACTGTGATGGTCACAAATCCCGGCCTGATGGCTGCGAGATAAGACGCAGAATTACTGACCCCTCCGTCACACCTCACAAGTTTCCAGATAGTTGATTGCTTGACCTGTTGTAAATAACTTTCTGCTTATATTGCATTTTGTTATTGTTAAGAATTCGAAGTTTCTTTGAAGGTTCATGTCTTTTGTGTATAAAAAGTCTGTGAATTTTCAATTTCTTGTATAACATCATGTCTGAAGAAGGGAGCTAGTTCTCTCGAAAGCTCACCATCAAATATACTCAGTTAGCCTGAAAAAGGCATCGCCTGATTTCTTCACTCTTCTACTACTTTCTATGGCTAACACGGTACAACATTATACTACTTGTTTTTCCTCGTAACCCTTGATAGGGAGAAGGGCACAGAATCCTTGGCTCTGTGGAGCCAGGCCCGGCCCATTGTGTTATCTAATGTTTGCTTTTTGTGCCATTTTTGATTATATAATGTGTAAATTATTCGGGGCATGCGGTTTTGTCATCTTACAATATTTGGAATGTTTGCCTCCCCGCCAGTCCGTGTATTATTTCCTTCTATACGCTATATTTAGAATTATTTCTTCATCCTCTTAATCGCAGCTAAATCAACTCCTGGATAGATTTACTTAGAAGTATTTAGTACAGCTGGGTGACTGGGCACTTCTGCTGCACAGACTTCACGCTCAAGAAGCCTAGTATAGCCAGGCATCACAAGATCCACGTACATAGCCAGGAAAATAAGAGCAGATCCTGAAGTGTCAGGCTGATAACCATGATATGGTGACCTTTAAGTCTAGAGCCATGTGCACAGGGCAAGTGTGGAGGCTCAGTCCGTACGGCTCTGTGTTATGGAACCATAGATATTCTATAGTACGTTTATATAAAGGAAAGTCAGCTCACCTGGTTGTAACTACACGGGTGCACGCCCGGACAGAGGAAAAGCAGCCTCACCAGTTCAAATGTGCAAACAGGAAAAAGGAATCCAGCGTTGGACCACGTGTATCAGTAAAAAACGTCTCAGAACTTTATTGTAACCTTGTTAAAAAATCAAGACATAGTTTCCAATAAGTCGCATCACAGCCGACGCGTTTCGGAGAAAGTCTCCTTATTCATGACATGACCATATACCGGATATGAACTCATATAAATATACAAATGCTGGTCATGTGATGGTCACAATCCACTTATAATACATTAACACTAAAAAATTAAACATATGTAAGATAAAACATACGCAACTATGTAGGCAACACCATTATTTGCACCTTAAGTCTTGACTATTATAAAGTCCCTACAGAAATCTCGTACCCATCTTGAAGATCCACCAAGCCTCTCTCGCTAATAGCTTTTTCCTATGATCCCCGCCTCTCACGGGTTTAGTAACCCGTTCTATGCCTTGGAACTTTAGGCTCGTGGTGTCCCCTGCATGTATGTCCCGAAAATGTCTGGAAGCCATGGAGATACCTACTGCCAACGACTTCTGGGTATCGGATATGTGCCTGCGAATGCGTACTTTTAATGCGGTGGTGGTACAACCGACATTGGCTACAGGTTATAAGGTAAACTACATAGCGTGTGTTACATTTAATGTATGAATGCATGTCAAATGAAACTCCTTGAGTAATAGAAAATTTTTTGGGAACATTCTACATAATAGATATTCTGTGGGAGACATATATGGAACTAGGCGGTTCGAAGTGCATTTTCGCATCTATTTTTCAGTGTCAAATGCGCCTGAATGTATGAAAGTGGTTTTTGTGTGATTATAAATGCCGTCTAAAGTTCCCGCCCCTCGCCTGTGTGTTTGGTGCATTATGGAACTTTGGCGCCAAACATATATAAAGGCTATAGATGGGCTGGAAATAAAAGTCATTAGAATAGCATGTCAGTGAATAGAAACTATGGAACTGATCCTGCTTGGTGAACCACAGGTCCCAGCAACACCTGTGCTGTATGTAGAATAAAGGGTCAGAGCAGCAAAAATACATTTAAAATTTAATGTCGTAAAAATTAAAAATAGTAAAATCTGAACATCATCATCAGGGAGTTATTTAATGTAAAATTAGTTTCAGATTCTATTCATTTTAAATACATTTTATAGGAGATATTTTTTGATTTTTGGGATATTATATATTTTTATGTTAATTTTATATGATAACATTTTTTGTTAAATTTAAATAATTTAATTTTCTATAGTTTGATAATGATCAGAAATTACTTTTTATTATTGCACTGGTGGAAGTTGAGAAATATTTTTTTCCCTAACAGCAAATCCAGCTCCACTTCAGCTCCTCAGGCTCAGAGCACAGTGAGATAGGTCTACCTGTCCGAGCAGTAATGCGCCTTGTTTTGCCGAACCACATTCATATATGTGTCTAATAATACGAGTGTGGTGCGACGCCCCCAGAACACCCCCAGAATGCCCCCTCATGTTAGGCGCATTAAAGAGTGTTGAGTCAATACGTTAGGCGCATTAGACATACGTTAGGCACATTAGACATACGTTAGGCACATTAGACATTGTAGCCGGCTCAGTTAGGGGCATTTTACGCCAGAAAAGGGTGAAAACTCGATCATACATGTCTCCCTATGTATCATGGTGCCTTCATAGTTCACCATATTACAGATAGATTTCCCCCATCTCTACGGGAGGATATCTTCATAATACAGCATCCAATGGGACATTGAATTTAAGTGTAAACTTATAGTACAGAGGGCCCCCCTTAGTCTCTTGTTACCTTAGCATGAGCCCTAATGCTTGGAGTGCAAAGTAACATTTATCAGTGTTAAAATTTTTTAATTCCCCTCCCCTTTGTTTCCTTTTTGGAAAAGCTGTGGGACTAGGGTGCTGGGGAAACCCTACAGCTCCTGTACATGACTGCTGGCCCTCTTCCACTTCCCTCTTGCTTTTTTTCCAATTTTCTCCTTTTCTCTGAAAAAACCCCAAATCTTGGGGACCCACAGCACAGGGGCCCCCGGGATTTTATTATCTCCAGGGGGCAGTCAGCCTAAGGGAAGTTTTAGGGGTCATTTTCTTGAGTTGCAAAATGCCAGACCATGATAAGAACGTTGTGCTAATCCAGCAAATTTAATACAACTACCAAAAGCAGCCATGTAGGCCCAGTGTTACTAAATTTTGGTGCTCAGGTTTGCAAATTATGTGCACTGCTGTATTTTGCGCTTCTGGAAATAACTATGCCCCATCATTTTAAACATTCTCTTTTTTTCCCCAAATAAAATTTTCCCCTATTTTCCTTTATTTTATTTGTTTTTTTTTTATTCTGAAAACCCATCTGATCTAAAAATCGATTTTTTAATAATGTAAGGTTTTGATGCGGGGCCCCTTAAAATGGGTGGGGGTGGGGGAATTGTAGTGCTACTGTCGGAGGACCAGTTTGTGGACTTAGTAGGCTTTAAATGGTTTAAAGGGGCGCACAGTTTCCCTGATTCCCCTTCATTTTGGGAAAAAGTAAATAAAACATCCCCAAATATTGTGTTCTTTTTAATTCGTTTCGTTTAGAGCAGTTCTTATCTTCCGCGGGGTTTCAAAAGTTTGGGTTACCCCCCCTCTCTGTGCTGAAAAACCCCCCCCGGCCTGAAAAATTTTTAATTCGATTGTAGTTTGTGCCCTGCTGTTAAACCCTCCCATTACCAATGTTCCTTTTACAGGCTCGGTTAGTAGTAGGAGAGCTGAAATGTCAGTCACTTCTATACAACCGTCCACAGCCTTAAAGAGAACCTGTCACATAGGTGATGCCCCCCTTGTTGAGGACAGAACAAGCCAGTGTCAGACCTGCTGTTTACAGCGCTGTGTCCCTTATTCTGTAAGAGGCTGCAGTTTTCGAGTATTTAATGCTCAAATCTGAAGTTTTCAGCCAGAAAAGAGTCAGGTTCTTCATACCCCGCCCACCTCAACTGATAAACCTGTTACTTTGAATACGTAGAACCATGTGAATAACTGTCAGGTGGGCGGAGCTAGCCTTTGGTGGGCGGAGCTAACACGTGCTCATGAATAAGATTTGAGTGGTAAATGCTCTAAAACTGCAGCATCTTACAGAATAAGGGACACAGCGCTGGAAACAGCAGATCTGACACTAGCTTGTGCTGCCCTCAGCAAGGGGGGCATAACCTATGTGACAGGTTCCCTTTAACAGGAAGTGGGAGCCTGAAACTGCCGGTGAAGAACAAGCTCTATGGAACAGCCTGGTGGTAAAATCCCCTTAGCTTCAGTATGTCCAGTTACAGTTTCCATACACTTTAGTTACATTGCAGACAGATAAAACAGTTGGGGGACCACACTTCTCTTGTCTCACCTCCTCTAATTACAATTGCTTTTACAGGACTTTCAATATTGCCAAACAGGAATTGCCTGCCTGCAGTTCTCTGTGATCTTCCAGGTCCAATAGTAGTGATACCTACTTGTTTTAGGCAAACTAGGCCTAGACGCTACCTGTACCCCTAGGAACCATGGATCCAGCAATGGGCTACACAGGCCTAGCAGCCTCTGTATCTTCCTCCTTGCTGTTCTCTCTCTCTCTCTCTCTTTCACTCTCTCACTCTCAGATACAGGTGACACTGGTGCTTAAAGAGACAGTACCCAAATAAAGTGCAATGTTATCATCATGATGAAACATGCATACGTACACATTTTTATACCTTAGCAATATAATGAAATATAAAAATATTTAAATGATACAGTTATATAAGATCGTTTGTAGAGTGGTCACACACTCTGCAGTAGTCTCAAACTTGTTACAGAGGTTTTCCACTTTGAAAAAGTTGGTTTTTATTAGAAGGGCCCTCCGCTGATAAGATGGTCACAGGGTATCCTGCTGCTAAAACCTCCAGGAATCTGTTGTTATCTGTGAGAAAACCTGACGACAGGTGTTTAGCGCCTCTAGAGGAGAAATGAAGAATTACTCAAGCCCCACTGAAACTGTAAAAATAATAATACTAAAGAAATGAACATAAATTATAAAAAAGAAAATATCTGCATCGCCCAAGGCAACCAATGATATGTTTTCTGTTAGATACTTGTATAAAATATTAGTTGATCGGATGCCAATGGCAGCATCATCATCTTCTACAGGGCTGGTTTTATTACATGTCCTCAGTTTTGTCAGATAAAGTATTGAGCACAGATGCTTTTTTAAGTATTACATTTGCATTTACTTACTCTAAGGCCGGGTTCACATGACGTTTTATGACGGGCATTTTGCATCAGTATTTGAATGCCAAAGCCAGGAATGAAACTAACAGATAGAAATAATGTAGTGGAAAGGTTTTTACTTCTTCTGGGTTTTGGACCCATTCCTGGTTCTGGCTTAAAAGTAGTGAAGAAAAAAATGTGGGAAAAAAAAACATCACTGTGTAAACCCAGCCTAAAAGTGATACGTGTTACATTGTTAGATTTGATGTTAAATACAAGTCCAACAGCGCCCCCTAGAAACTAGCAATTGAATATATTATATACTGTACAATGTTTATATTTATTAACCAGTTATTAATAAAACATTTTCATATCTGAAAGATAGAGTATACATAGGATAGGGAAAAATGCAACATGTCATTCAGTCATTTAGATCTATACTTAATAATACATATCACAGCAACCAAAATAAACCCAATTAAAATATAACATTTAATAGATATACATTAAAATCGGTACAACAGCTACCCCACCAATCAAAATAGTTATCAGTAGAATAATTACCCAAAGTGGCTAGAACAGGACTTACGGTTAAATGATCTTCAAAGAAGACAAAAGTACAAAGAGTCCGAAAATTTAGTGCCAATCACAAAATTGAAAAACCTAAATGAACCCTATTCTCTCCCTACCTGAGAGCGGGGACATCGCCCCAAAAAGGGCGACTCCGCAGGAGACTAGTCCCTAAGGTGTAACCTAATCCTAAGCAATAAGCAACAAGGAGAAGGCCTCCTTTTCACCTGTAGTGTCAGACCTATCGTTGGGTACATCTTTATACTATCATTGTTAATTTGGATACCCTTATCACTATTACTATCAGAATAGTTGATCAGTTTTCTAAACTAACATTTTTGTGTCCCCTAAAGAATCTTTATTATTTAGAAGGGGGAAACGCGTCGGGTGTGGTGGACATCATCTATTTTTCTTCTTTTTCTTTGTTGCTCATTGCTTAGGATTAGGTTACACCTTAGGGACTAGTCTCCTGCGGAGTCCCCGCTTTCAGGTAGGGAGAGAATAGGGTTAATTTAGGTTTTTCTTAAATTTTGTGATCAGCACTAAATTTCAGGACAATTTGTACTTTTGTTTTCTTTGAGGATCATCTAACTGTAAGTCCTGTTCTAGCCACTTTGGTTCATTCTTCTACTGATAACTATTTTGATTGGTGGGGTAGCTTTTGTACTCGATTTTAATTTATATCTATTAAATTTTATATTTTAATTGGGTTTATTTTGGTTGCTGTGATATGTAAAACCCAATGCTCTTTATAGTTTTTTGCAGTTATTTTTTTCTGCACTTAAAAATCCAGCATTTCATCAGTCTCAGCTGCATAATGATTCCATACTAGCAGGGAAAAACATCATACATCCGCTAATATTCTAAAACTGATGGTAGAATACGGCCTGCAGAATAAGGTTAGTCCAAAGGAATTGTTCCACCAAACACATTAATGGCATATTTATAGTATATGCAATCAATATGTTATAGGTTCAGGTTCCACCACTGGGACAGGGCCGTCTTTTCCATTGGGCAGGGTAGGCGGCTGCCCGGGGGCACCATGAGCACAGGGGGCCCTTTGGGGCAGCCGCCTACCCTGTCCAGTGGGGTGACTTTGCCCCTGCAGTGGGTCCGGGCAGCACATCTGTGTACAGGCCTGGACTGGCCACGTCTTTAAGGTTATGTTCACACGGCTTATTTTGGGATGGATTTCAGTCCGTAATTCGCGCCGTACTGTGCAAATTATGGCTGAAATCCGTGACAGTCATTATGGTAATCCACAGTTCTCATAGAGAACTATGGATTCCGTCTCTTCTCCCTGCTCGCACAATACGGCGAACGGGGAGAGAAGTGACATGCTACTTATTCACGGCGCATACACGCTGTGGATAATGCATGTCTATGGGGCCAGCGGGCTGCCGCCCCCCCTCTCCCTCCCCGCCCCCGTACACGCGGCATAATTGTGGGCAAAATACGTCCCGCATTTAAGCCGTGTGAACATAGCCTAAGTGGCGCTGGAAGTGATATAATCGTCTCCTACACCGCTGTATCTCCTAGGCCGATGGCCCATAGTCTTCTGGCCTAGGAAGTCTCAGGAGCAACGTCCCGGCGAAGGCGGTGTGGTGACATCATGCTGCTTGCGGCAGAGACTAGCTCCCACAGCGAGGACCTCAGCAGGGAGCGTGGAGAGATGAGTAAGGTTTTTTTTTTTTCAGAGGGGGCCACATATTACCTCAAGGGAGCTGTATTTTACAGGGGCCTATGAACTACAAGGGGCACATCACCTACAGGGGGCATGTATTCTACAGAGGGCATATCACCTACAAGAGGCTATATTCTACAGGGGGCTATAAACTACAGGGGGCATATCACCTACAGGCGGCTGTATTCTACAGGGGGCATATCACCTACAAGAGGGCTATATCCTACAGGGAGGCATATAACCTACAGGGGGCATATCACCTACAGGGGGCTATATTCTACAGAGGGCATATCACCTACAACGGGCTGTATTCTACATCGGGCTATAAACTACAGGGGGCATATCACCTACAGGAGGCTGTATTCTACAGAGGGCATATCACCTACAAAGGGCTGTAATTTACAGGGGGCATATCACCTACAGGGGCTGGATTCTACATCGGGCTATAAACTACAGGGGGCATATCACCTACAGGCGGCTATATTCTACAGAGGGCATATCACCTACAAAGGGCTGTATTCTACAGGGGGCTATAAACTACAGAGGGCATATCACCTACAAGAGGCTCTATTCTACAGTGGGCTATAAACAACAGGGGGCATATCACATACAGGCGGCTGTATTCTACAGGGGGCATTTCACCTAAAAGTGCTGTATGCTACAGGGGGCTATAAACTACAGGGAACATATCACCTACAGGGGGCTGTATTCTACAGGGGGCTATAAACTACAGAGGGCATATCACCTACAGGAGGCTGTATTCTACAGAGGGCATATCACCTACAAAGGGCTGTAATTTACAGGGGGCATATCACCTACAGGGGCTGGATTCTACATCAGGCTATAAACTACAGGGGGCCTATCACCTACAGGGGGCTGGATTCTACATCGGGCTATAAACTACAGGGGGCATATCACCTACAGGAGGCTGTATTCTACAGAGGGCATATCACCTACAAAGGGCTGGATTCTACATCGGGCTATAAACTACAGGGGGCCTATCACCTACAGGGGGCTGGATTCTACATCGGGCTATAAACTACAGGGGGCCTATCACCTACAGGGGCAGGGCCGTTCCTAGGGGCGGGCAAGGTGAGCCCTCGTTTTATAACAGCCGTGCAGAGTCAGCAGCCTGCTAGTACAGGGAGGAGGCAGGACGGATCGTTACCGTCCTGCCCTCTCCCCTGTATGTATCAGCGTTGCAGGGGGCGCTGGATTTCACCGCGCCCCCCTGTGACGCTCGATCTTCTTGACTGGCAGCCTCTGCCGAGTAGATCCCTGGGAGCTGCGTGACAGCGTAAGTGGAGTGATGACGTCACGCCGCTTACACTGCTCAGCGGCTCCCGGAGCTGGACGCGGGGACTCTGGCGAGGCGAGTACTTTTTTTATTTTATAATTAGCTACTACCTGGCTACAAAGGCATCACCTGGCTACAGGGGCATCACCTGGCTACAGGGGCATCTACTGGCTACAGGGGCATCACCTGGCTATAGGGGCATCTACTGACTATAGGGGCATCTACTGGCTACAGGGGCATCTACCTGACTATAGGGGCATCACCTGACTATAGGGGAATCACCTGGCTATAGGGGCATCTACTGGCTACAGGGTTATCACCTGGCTACAGGGGCATCTACTGGTTACAGCGGTATCTACTGGCTATAGGGGCATCTACTGGCTATAGGGGCATCTACTGGCTACAGGGGCATCACCTGGCTACAGGGGCATCGCCTGGGTATAGGGGCACTACCTGGCTATAGGGTCATCTACAAGACTATAGGGGCATTACCTGACTATAGGGGCATCTACATGGATATAGGGGACTACTACCTGGCTATAGGGGCATCTACTGGCTACAGGGTTATCACCTGGCTACAGGGGCATCTACTGGTTACAGCGGTATCTACTGGCTATAGGGGCATCTACTGGCTATAGGGGCATCTACTGGCTACAGGGGCATCACCTGGGTATAGGGGCACTACCTGGCTATAGGGTCATCTACAAGACTATAGGGGCATTACCTGACTATAGGGGCATCTACATGGATATAGGGGACTACTACCTGGCTATAGGGAGCTACTACATGGCTACAGGGGCTACTGTCTGGCTACAGGGGCTACTACATGGCTACAGGGGCTACTGTCTGGATACAGGGGGGCATATTACATGGCTACCATATGAGTTGCTGTAGATGGGGAGTTTGTATAGAGATAGGAATTGGTAGAGAAATGCTGATAAAGTGAGGAGTCTAAGATGTTTGTTTTGTACATTCTGCAGTGAAGAGTCATGGCTGGGAGAGGATGTCTGGGACAGATGGAGAAGAAGAGAAAGAGAACAACTCTTCAGAGACGTCTCCTGTAAGTCCCTGGATGTTACTTTACTGCAATCATTTATATGTCTGCAGAGCCTGTGTACAGCTGGTATCCACCACTGTATGGTCAGGTCACTGTATGCCGGTAATATTAGTTGTAGTATAATGGTTTGTATTCAGTAATGGTGAGTTTGTATTATTCAGTCACTATATGGTGGTGATATGTGGTCATGGTGTGGTGGTATTCGGTCACTATGTGGTGATATGTGGTCATGGTGTGGTGGTAATATTCGGTCACTGTGTGCTGGTAATTTGTGGTCTCAGTAGGACATTGGCACTATTAGCCTGGGATGCTGGTTGGTGTAGAGGTGTTATTTGGTAACTGTAGTTTTATATGTAGCATATTGTGGTAAAGCTTTTTGTATATTTTAGATTTGGTTGATGGTGATGTAATGTGTCGCACTGTGGCGCATTATGTTACCGGGGGGGGGGCGGGGGGGGGATTTCTTCACCTCGCCCTGAGTGCAATTTAGCCTAGGAACGGCCCTGTACAGGGGGCCGCATATTACCTACAAGGGGCCTATAACCTACAGGAGGAATATCACCTACAGGGGGCCTCCAACCTACTGGGGGCGGTATTCTACAGGGGGCATATCACCTGCAGGGGGCTGTATTCTACATGGGGCTCTGTGGTGGTGGTGGTAGGTTATAAATTTGTTATCGATAATGTGTATATTTGTTCCTGTGAGTGGTTGTGTTGGTTGGGGGGCCCAGTGCAGAACTCTGCCTAGGTGCCCATAATGCTATTAAGACCGCCCTGCTATGGGATTCACACTTATCTCAGGAACAGGCCCTAAAATCTCTCCATATTGAATGAAGAGATGCTTGGAACTCTCCTATTGGTTTAAATGGGAGTTCAGAGTACAGCGGAGTGCACCCTTTAGCTCCACTCTGAACTCCCATTGAAATCAATGGAATATGACTACCTCTCTGTGTCTAATGAAGCTTTTCAGGGACCTGTTCTCAAGACAGGTGCAGGTCAAAGAGTTGGAAGCCGCACCTATCACACATTGATGACATATCTTATTAATATGTCATCAATGTGTTTGGGGGGACAACTCCTTTAAGGTAAGAGATTGGAGCTTCTGTACCCTTAAATGCAAATATTATCAAAATTAATTTCGGATACATCAGTAATACAGTATCTCACAAAAGTAATTAAACCCCTCACATTTTTGTAAATATTGTATTATATCTTTTCATGGGACTACACTAAAGATATGACAATTTGACACAATGTAAAGTAGTCAGTCCACAGCTTGTATCACAGTGTAAATTTGTTGTGCCCTCAAAATAACTCAACACACAACCACCAATGTCTAAACCACTGGCAACAAAAGTGAGTAAACCACTAAGTGAAATGAACAAATTGTGCCCAATGTGCCATTTTCCCTCCACATTTTTAGTGTTACAAGTACTCTGGTGTGATTGTGGAGCATCCACCAACTTGTTAAGTAAGAAAACTCGATCAGCTCAGTTCCTTCTGTATTCAAACTTCCGCGTGAAAGTTCCTCTCCTGCCATTCATCTCATCACGCCCAGATTAACCATCGGTTTGCGGTACACGTAATAGTTCAAATTCAGAAAAACAATCCAGCGTGATCAGCTAAAAGCGGGAATTTTATTGAAGATATACCATGAGCAAACAGCTTAAAAGGTGCAGGTAAACTGAAGATCCGCTTACACGTTTCGAACCAGCAAAAGGTTCTTGTTCACAGCTTGGGCTATCTATGGGACGCAGGTTACAGTCGGATTTTCGGCGGATTCTAAATACTGAATACGCCGAAAATCCAACCAAAAACCTGTACTGTATAGCCTTAGATTACATGCCTCAATCACCAGAACCTCACATGCCGCCTCCAAGGCTTCGCATGTGCTGCAGCAGTTTTCTGCAGTGTGGTTCCCCATACGATCAGGAAAACTCATAACCATCACAGTTTTAAGTGCGCCCTAAGGAAACATGTCAGGCAGGCCTACCAAAATCCCAGTTGCTAACCCCCCACATTCAGTCACACATTTCTGTCACTCCATGCACTTGGCACTCACAGACACTTATCTGTATATAGATGCATTGTCTGTATATAGATGTACTATCTGTATATAGGTATACTGACTGGGTGGTAGGTTCATCCCCCTTTGTGGAAACTACCCTATATTTATGAAACATGGCTGGACCAATGTGTAAACCAAGCACTTCTCATCTTTTGTCTCACCCATACACCCTAATAGATTGAAAGCTCTTTGGAGCAAAGCCCTCACTCCTTTTTTTTTTTACTAATGTGAAATGTTTGTTTTTTGTCAGTACTTATCCCCTCTACATTGTAAAGTGCTGCGGAATATGTTGGCGCCACATAAATAAAGTCTATTATTATTACTAGTGGTCACTAGTCAGGAGATTGTATTCCATGATTGCTGTTGGCTACTGATTTACCTAACTTATTTTCTATAATGTGTTGTGTGGTCTGTGATCAAAGCTCATGTTCTTCTTTAAATGCCATTTGTCAGTTTACATATAAGATGAGTAACTGTGCATGTATTGCAGTTTAATTGTATTTTACCCCTTAAGCCCCAGGCCTGAAAGGAACTTAATGGCCAGAACATTTTTTTAGTTTTTGCCTGCTTGCGTTTCAACAGTTATAACTTTTTTTATTTTTTCAATGATGCAGTTGTATGAGGCCTTGTTTTATTCGAGACAAGTTGTACTTTATGGGGGAATCGTTTAAGTTCACTTATAAATAATTGCAGAATTTTTTTTTAAACCATTAACATTTCACACTTAATAACTTGTTGGATTAATTCTACAGTTTATTATGGTCGTGTGGATACCTAATATGTGCAGTTTTTTTTTGTGTGTGTAATATATGCACAATTATTTTTTATTAAATATTTATTTTTATTTTACTATTTTTTTACACTTTTTATGTTTTTTATGTTTTTTTAAATCCCATGAAGGGAGAACTGTTACTTTTTTTTTTTACACTTAGTAATGTATTACTATATTCATATATGCTAATACATTATAATCTGTGTCAGTCTGACATAGGCAGTGATCAAGGCAGCTCACAGTCTGCCCTGATCACTGGCTTGTTACACAGACAGTCCTGGGGCCACTCTAGATCCCCAGGGCTGACTGTGCAGCCATTCCCCGAGCTCTGTGGGGTCACCGGGTGTCCTGATCACCCGACAGAACAGGGGAACCCTTTGATTGCGCTGCGGTGACGAACTGCGGCAATCAAAGGGTTAAAGCACCGGGGTGCGGAGGTTCCCCCTGCTCCCCGTTGTTCGCAGGAGATGCTCTGGGATCAGGGCTGTGAAGTACAGCCCCGATCTCAGCGCTGTTGCAAACTCCGATGTCTGCAGCGACGCCAAAAGACGGTGGGCGGTCGTTAAGGAGTTAAAGCCAGTCTCTGCAAGCTTCAGTGCTATAAATCTTCTAGCATTCCTCACTTGAGTAGTATACATGTATACACAGAGCTTGCTTCGGTCACTTGTATTCTTAGAACACTGGGGCAGATTCATTAATACTGTCTAATACTTAGTATAAACTGTGTAAACAGACTAAAAATGTGCCAGATTTCTCAGAGTGTTGATAAATCTGGTGCATGTTGGCTTAGTTTATGCCACAATTTGTGCCAAAATTTTGGCTCATGATGTTATACTCATATCCATGGCCTCTTTATACAGGACCAAACCCTTTTCACAAAGTCCCTTCTATTGGGTAAGTGTCTAAAATGCATAATAAATATAGTGTAAAGCCTGCACGCCAGTATGGTGGCACAAATTGTGCCAGAATTGGTGAAATTGCCATAGTAAATCTGCCCTATTGTTTCTGTGCTCTGGAAAGGATAGAAATAAAAATTCCAAACAATGTCAAGTAGCGTTGTTGTTGGGCTTGTTTTAAGTCTGTCCTTTCCAGAGTGTCTAACAGTTAGACAGTATAAGCTTATGTCAGGCAGTCTAAGGCTGCACAACATTTATCACAGTGGCTCATAATGTTTTGTAATTTTGGTGATCTTTAGATCTGTCTAGATTTTTTAGTAGATCTATTAGTTCGCCTTTCTTTTCACCAAAATTCTGACCCAGAGTTTTGGCACAATTATGTCACATATCAATGCAAGTAGGTCCCATTCTCTTAAGGTCATGTCCACTTGTATCGAGATCAGGCCCCTTTGGTGAGTTGCAAAAGTGTCAAAAACAAACAATGAATGGATTGGTACAAAAATGCAATAAAATATACAACATTTTCCAGTTTTTAAACCAATTTACGAATGGCCGGTGGTTTTCTGCCTTACTTATGTTCTTCCACAGTATAGTGAGAGCAGGTTTCCCTGTCTACAAGACTGAAGCAAAACACGGCTGTTATGGTGGTATGGTGTGCCAAGGCTAGATGCCTAGACCAATGTCTCATTTGCCGGTGACTACTGCCGTGTGAACAGGTTAGGGAGTGCTCAACAAACAAGTTATGAAAGGTTCCTGATTCCCAATGTGAAAGGTATATTTTGACCACATTTCATTAAAGGTGTATCCCCGCCATCCACTGGATAAGCCATCAATGTGAAATAGGGGAGTCCCACCTCTAGGACATGCCCCTATCTCGAGTATGAGCCCCAACAGCTCTCCTCTCCATGGTGTGCTCAGGTGTGCTCCCACTGAAATCAATGGGAAAGTTCTGACCACCTCACTGCCCCAAACAGAAAGGTGTTGGGGCTTGTTCTTGAGATAAGAGTGTCCTAGAGGTGGGACCTGCACCTATTACACATTCATGGCCTATGATATCGATGGTAGGAATACCATTTTAATCTTTGTTCATCGGTCTTGGAGTTATAGACAATTTTTCCAACCTTCCAGTGAGCTGGACACCCTGTATAAGACCATGTGCTTTGAAGAGCACAGCAGTTAGGTTTTAGTTAGATCTCTGAGCGCGGTGAGCTATAATATCTTGCTGGAGGTCACAGGATTTACACAGACTCCAAGAATCTCACAGCTGCTCCTTCATTGCCAGCCCTTTCCAGAGATACCGTCTTCCAAGTGCTGACTGATATATCCGGGACTAAAAAAGGTCTCGCTCTACAATAACATACTGCTAACTGGTTGCCTACCAAACTGGCCCTCGTGGATAATCCGATCATGAACCCTACTTGGGTCTGGGACTCATCTGAGTGCTCATATGACGCAATCGAGAAGTCTTCAAACTCATTCACATTGTGAAAAACAATTTCAAGTTTGCTCCCATCGTCCTGCCTTCAATACCCTATGACAAATGAAAGACAAATTTTAGACATTTTTAATAAAAATGAAAAACTTGACTTATTAGTGGTCGGGCATTCAGATCCTTTGCTATGCCATTTGGAATCTAGCTCCGGGGGACTCCCGTTTCTTTGGATCATCTTCAAAATGTTTCTACACTCTGCCTTGGACTCCACCTGTGGCAAAGTTACGTGACTGGACATGATTTGGAAAGACACACCACTATTTCTATAAGGGTGCTTTTACACGTGCGGTTTGGTGCGTTTTTCCACTTGCGGCACTGCACTGCAATTATACTGCCTTAAGTGTGCTTTCACACAGTGCAGTTTTGGTGCAGTTTTAACTGCGCTCCAATTAAACTGCCTTTATTACCAGGAGGCTTTTTTCACTTATCTAAACTGTTTAGAAAGTGAGTAATCAATTAGTGTGTTTGTAATCCACAAGACTTCAAACACAGTCATTGATTATTTACTTGAAACACCTTTCTGAACAATTTAAACAACTGAAAGAAGCTGATGATCCAGAGTTGTGCAAGTCCACAATTCTCTTCCTGATATCTTGGCTGATTTCTTTAGACTTTCCCATGATGTTACACACAGAAGCAGTGTGTTTCTTGTGTGCATTAAAAACATCCACAGATGTGTCTCTAATTAACTCATATTTTGCCAAAGACATGACCTCATTATTTGGGCTGTCCCAAATTATTTAAACCATCAAATATACTCAGTTAGCCTCTAAAAGGTATCGCCTGATTTCTTCACTCTTCTACTACTTTCAATGGCTTAACACGGTACAACATTATACTACTACCAAATTATTTAAAGGCAGAGTAATCCTAATCTATGTAAACTTTTGACTTTGCAGAAAGTAATAAAAATGTCTTAAAAATTCTCTCTCTCATTCTTCTGGCATTTGGTGAATATAAATAATTTTGGTTCCTATTTGACCTAAAACGGGGAAGGTTTATTCTGATTTCATGTCAGATAGTGAGAAAAGCCTGCAGATGGGGCTTTTTATATAGTGTATGGAAACTTCTGGTTTCAACTGTATATTGAAGTTTGGATCCCTTGACCCCTACAGCAGTGACAAAGGCACAACCGGAAAACCTGTGAGTTTTTATTTGTACAACATAACATTTTGAGGACACAAATGTCATGAAACTGAGTTGTTGTTCAGGTCGCCCTCCCTGAGAACTTTTCTAAAATAGAAGTTCAATGAGAGATTAAAGGGCGGCTTAACATTTGATGGTACTTATTAGCGGTGCTCCAGAGATTCTTGTTCGAGTGCTGCATGGATTAGGTCCAGCTTTAGGTGTCATGAGAAGTTCAAGTCATCAGCTTCATTTCATGGTGGACGTTGAGGAGCGAGAGCAACCATCCAACTTTCCAGCAGAGTAGAAAAGCAGCGTGAGTCACTATTAAAACATTATTAAAAAGATGTTAAAATCTATAACGGCTGGAAAGCTGCAAGTGATCAGGTTCATTTGGTTACACTGCTTGGCTTGGAACATTCTTGATCGGTGCAGAATCACAGCCTGAAGGACCTGTTATGTGTCAGAGAAACTTCCATGATGCAGAGGGCAGTGCTGGATGATGCAGGGCCTTCTTCAATGCAATCGTCCAAGTAAAACATACTGTTAAATGTGAAGCAACAATATGATTTTTCACCGGGGTGGCAGGGGACCACTATGGGGTTACGACAGATCTGCTGGGATGCAGTGAACTCCGGTACGAAGATCAATGTAGCAAGAGCTAAAAGGACACTTTATTTTTGTTTAAACCAATATTCCTGAAAATAAATAAATATATATATATATATAGATACACACACACACACACATATACACACATATACACAAACATATATATACACACAAATATATATATATATTATATAAATATATATATATATTATAATATATATATATATATATATATATATATATAGTAGGGACTCACGTTCAGCCGCCATCTTGGGTCGTCCCAGAGGATATTCCGCTCTTGGACCGCCGTCCTTTGGTAGAACGGTTGGCACTTCAACACAGGGCAATTTGACACCGGGTTTCTTTAAGTCTGGCCTCCACCAGTTTTATTTCTTCAGCACAGGACACAGTGTACAGAAATAAATGGAAACAAAACCCTGGCCGTCTGGGCGCTTACTAAACATGTAGAAACCCTTTCTACACCTAATCTGGACCTAATGTCCAGCCACGTCAAGACACTGTTTTTACCAGCCTCCACTGGTTAGGCTTCCAGAGGTCAGCCACCTGCTAGCCTCAAGCCTCTGGGGCAAGAGCCTATCCTCAGCTCTTCGCCGCTCCACTTCCAGGAAGCGAACCACACCCCCTGCACACCTGAAGGCCTAGGCCTTTTATAGGAAACCCGAGCCCTATCCAAATCCTAGCCTGGACCACGGGGAGTAGACGCCCACCCGACACATTGTCTACTCCCAGTAAGAGCCGACCCAGGAAACGGCTGAAAAGCCAAAACTAACAATACACAGTTGCCAACCACTTAGTGTGGCTGACAATACATGCAGCTGGCTCCTATCCCACCAAGGCCAGGTATCCTTGGTGGCATTTTGCACATACAACTCTGGTATAACTGCTCCTAGTGGCAGAAACAGGCAACTACCTGTAGTCGCTCTGCCACAATATACACACACACATATACAGATACATATATACAACCTCAATTCCCAAAAAGTTGGGACACTAAACAAATTGTGAATAAAAACTGAATGCAATGATGTGGAGGTGCCAACATCTAATATTTTATTCAGAATAGAACATAGGTGACAGATCAAAAGTTGAATCTGAACAAATGTAACATTTGAAAGGAAAAATATGTTGATTCAAAATTTCACAGTGTCTACAAATGTGAAAAAAGTTGGGACAAGTAGCAATAAGTGGCTGGAAAAATGACATTGAGCATATAACGAACCGCTGGAAGACCAATCAACACGAATTAGGTGAATTGACACCATGAGTATAAACAGAACTCAGAGTGTCAGTGTCTCTCTGAAGCCAAGATGGTAAGAGGATCACCAATTCCACCATTGTTGCGCAGAAAGATAGTGCAGCAATACCAGGATGGTGTTACCCAGCGTAAAATAGCAAAGACTTTAAAGTTATCATCATCAACCATACATAACATCATCAAAGATTCAGAGAATCTGGAACAATCGCTGTGCGTAAGGGTCAAGGCCGTAAAACTCTACTGGATACTCGTGATCTCCGGGCCCTTAAACGTCACTGCACCTCAAACAGGAATGTCACTGTCAGGGAAATAACAGAATGGGCTCAGGAATACTTCCAGAAAGCATTGTCAGTGACCACAATCCACCGCGCCGTCCGCCGTAGCTGAAACTCTACAGTGCAAAGAGGAAGCCATTTCTAAGCAAGCTCCACAAGCTCAGCCGTTTGCACTGGGCCAGGGGTCATTTAAAATGGAGGGTGGCAAAATGGAAATCTGTTCTGTGGTCAGATGAGTCACGAGTTGAAGTTGTTTATGGAGCAGTGGGACGCCATGTCATCCGGACCAGAGAGGAAGAACAACCCAAGTTGTTATCAACGCTCCGTTCAGAACCCTGCATCACTGATGGTCTGGGGTGGCATGAGTGCTTGTGGCATGGGCAGCTTGCATGTCTGGAAAGGCCCATTAATTGCAGAGAGCTATGTTCAGGTTCTAGAACAACATCTGCTCCCATCTAGACTCATGCTCTTTCAGGGAAGACCCTGCATTTTTCAACAAGATAATGCCAGACCATTCTGCAGCAATCACAACATCATTGGTTTACGTAGGAGAATGATCCGGGGACTGAAATGGCCGCCTGCAGTCCAGATCTTTCACCTATAGAGAACATTTGCCGCAAAGAGGAAGAGGAAGGTGCGACAAAGAATTTCCAAGACGATTGAACAGTTAGAGGCCTGTATTAGACATGAATGGGAAAGCATTCTTATTTCTAAACTTGAGAAACTGCTCTCCTCTGTCCCCAGACGTCTGTTGACTGTTGTAAGAAGAAAGGAGGGATGCCACACAGTGGTAAAAAGGCATGGGTCCCAACTTTCTTGGGATTTGTTGACCCCCATGAAAATTTTTGAAACAACATATTTTTCACTTAAAATGATATATTTTTCTCAGCTTAAACTTTTGATCTGTGATTTGTGTTCTATTTCTGAATATAATACTTTGATGTCGGCACCTCCTCATCATTGCATTCAGTTTTTATTCACAATTTGTTTAGTGTCCCAACTTGTTTGGAAATGAGGTTGTATAAATACTAACATATTACGTAATATATATATATAAATATATATATTTTAATATATATATATATATATATATATATATATATTATTTATAAATATATATAATATATTAATTAGAATTTTAGGCAATATTTTTCTTATTTCACAGCCCCATGCAATTAAAAATTACATATAACTTCCTGAGAAAATAGGGAGATGTGCACACACTACAAGAGGTTCTTGATGTCTTATGTTATGTTTTGAATAAATGGTTGAGGATACTTATGTCATTCTGATTCAATTTCCATTATTTGTGCTGTTTTGAGCATCTGTTTTTCTGAATTTTTCTGACCAAGCTTAACTATGTATTTTACTATTGTTTTATTTTCATATTTTGGTTACTGTGCAACATTACTGAAAAATGTAATAAAAATTTGTTATAAAAAATAAAATTACATATACAATCTTGTCCTTCTCTAGTTGTAATCGTAAAAATATAAAACTCCTAAAAGACAGGTCAAAATAACCTTAAAACAGCTGCTTATCTCTGTGTGGTCTTATTACAAATAGTAGCTAATGACATAATGATCGCTCTTATGTTCTCTGGACAGGGATATATAAAACTAGACTGACAAGGCAATAACAAGCCCAATACATGAAAGGATAACCTTTTTCTGCACTGGGGGTGATGGGGGTGGGTCTCCAGCTTTCTTCACACTTATTAGGTCCTGCTGACAACACTTACACCTCTCAGGCCTAGAGCAGAACCTTAAAGGAATCCTCTCACTGTTGCTATCTGAGCTCATAAAGTCAGACCAGGAAGTTATGTACATAGGGGCGCCTAAAAAAATTATATAATAAAGCAACCACCCAATTTAAAAACAAATCCATATAATAGTTACATATTGTTTGTCAATATGTGAAAAAAAATTGTTGGCATAATCCCTTTAAAATATTGTGTAATGAAAAGTTCTACAAGTTTTCACATTTTTATTAACTTTTTTGGGTATCAAAATCACAGGTGTCAGGCAGGGAATGGAAACGTATCCCTATCACGTCTCTGTTTTAACATTTAGGCCAAATGTATGTATGCAATTTAGTTGACTGTGGGTGTAAGATCTATACTGTGCGGTTTTACTCACCTCACCTGATTCTATTACCATGTTCCACCGAGTGGGTGCAGTAAGCACCAGCAGCCGAGGCTCCTAAGCAATTAGGCACTTTTCCTCAGACTTCCTCCTTCCACCACAGCCTCGCTCTAAATAACAGTGAAATAAATAAGGTTTAGTTTAAGAGTAAATACTAATGGACTTCACAAACATACACCGCGTACTGATGGCTGGCGCATAAAAAAGTGCAGCAGGAGCGTGCCAAATACTGGCTCAGCATGATACAACAAGGCTCGCAGCCAAGGATGAAGCAATACTGCAATTACTTGACCAACACATTTGTATTTAGACTGCAGAACAAGCACAATACAACTCATAGAACCTAATTAAAAGGGTTTGCTTAACAAAAAGAAGAATACTGTGTTCAGGGGGGTTTAAAAAGTTTTAAACTTTTTTTCTCTGCTATTTTTTCCCGGGGGCGGGTTGTTTGTGACTTTAAGGTGCTTTAGATGGGTTTGCCTACTCCCATTTTTAATTTTTTCTCACTAACGTCTCCACGATGAATACATTGAAAGCATTGGGAAGCCCCTAAAAGTTTCCCGTTAAATTCCCCCCATAAAAAAACCCTTCAGTATCAGTCCATTTGTATCAAAGGTTTCGAAATCACTCTAATGGTCCGTCTGCACGGCAAGCATTTACAGTCAAAATTTCCAAAATTTTTGGAAATTTTAAGGAAACCCCTCAAAACCCACTGGTTTAAAAATTCCCCAAAGACCCCAATTTAAAACGACCCTTTGACGGATTTCAGAGCCAAGTTTTTGCAAAAAATTTTGAAACATGCTCAAATTTTTCCCCCGTATTTCACTCGGAAAAACCGGGGGGAAAAAAATTACTTTTTCTTTTTTTTTTCATTTGTTTTTTTCTCAAATGCAAAAACAAATGAAAAAAATGATTTGTAAAAAAAGCACCAAAATCCACACTAAATACTGTTTTCCCAAAACTGTTGGACAATGCATTTTAAGGATTTAGAAACCAAAGAGAAATTTTTTCCCTTTTTTTTCAGGAAAAAAACTTTTTTTAGTGACTTCTATTTTCTTTGAAAAAATTTCTCATGAAAAATTGAAGGAAATAATTATTTGATCCCTTGTGTTTGGGCATTTTTTCCCAATGACAAAGACATGAACAGCCCTATATTCAAGGGGTTGGTTTAAAATTTTTAACATTGAGAGATAAAAATTTTTTCAAAAAAAAAACCCAAAAAAATCACATTGAAGGAATTATATAAATTTATTTGCATTTTGCTGAGAGAAAAAAAGTATTTGACCCCCTTACATATTAAGATTTTCTGGCTCCTACGGGCCCAAATTTGAGCCCCTAATAAACTCTTTACCACATTAAAGAAAAAACTGTCTTAAATATTCCCCTTTATAGAAACCCCTTTGGCCACAGATTCAATCAGCCCGGACCTAACCCCCTACAACAGGGCCCAAAGCCCCAAAAGCTTTTAAAAATGTCGGGAACAAGATCATAGCCCTGCACAAAGCGGGAAAAGGGCAAAAAAACCAAAAAGTAAGCCCTGGGTGGAAGGAGCAACTGTTGGTGCAATAAAAAAAAATGGAAAAAAGAAAAAAAGATTTAAAAACGATATCGATCGGGGGCACCATGTGAAATCTCACCCCCGGGGGGTTTACCTTGATCATGGGGGAAGGGGGAGAGACCCAAAACTAAACAACAGGGGGGGGGAACTTTTTTAATGATCTCAAGGCAGCTGTGACCACAGTCACCAAAAAAAAAACCCATTGGTAAACACATCGCGCCATAATGGTTTAAATACTGGCAGTCCCCGCAAGGTCCCCGGGCTGAAGAAGGCGCATGTGCAGGCCTGTCTGAAGTTTCCAATGAACACCTGGATGATTCTGTGATTGGGAGAAGGTGCTGTGGTCAATGAGACAAAAATTGAGCTTTTTGGGGTTTAAAACTCAACTCGCCGTGTTTGAGGAAGAGAAATGCTGCTATGACCCAAAGAACCCCGTCCCACTGTCAACATGGAGGTGGAAACATTATGTTTTGGGGTGTTTCTTTGCTAAGGGCACAGGACTTCATCGCACCCAATGGAGGAATGGATGGACCCATGTACCATAAAATCCTGAGTGACAACCTCCTTCCCCCACCAGGAACATTAAAAAATGGGTCGGGGCGGGGTTTGTTTCCAGCAAGCCCAATGCCCCAAACTATACAGCCAAGGCAAAAAAAGGAGGGGCTCAAAAAAAGCACATAAGGTCCTGAGGGTCTAGCCAGTCTCCAGACCTTAATCCCATAGAAAACCTGTGAAGGGAATTGAAGCTCCGAGTTGCCAAGTGACAAACTCAAAATCTTAATGATTTAGAGATGATCTACAAAGAGGAGTGGATCAAACTTCCTCCTGATATGTGCGCAAACCTCATCATCAACTACTAAAAAACGTCTGACTGCTGTGCTTGCCAACAAGGGTTTTGCCACCAAGTATTAAGTCTTGTTTGCCAGAGGGATCAAATACTTATTTCTCACTGCAAAATGCAAATTACATTTATATAATTTATACAATGTGATTTTCTGGATTTTACTTTTGATATTCTAACTCTCAATGTTAAAATTAACCCATCCTTAAATTATAGACTGTTCATGTCTTTGTCAGTGGGCAAACTAACACAATCAACAAGGGATCAAATAATTATTTCCTTCACTGTATCTTTAGGGTATGTTCACACAACGTTTTTGGGCCGCATTTTAACGTTTTTAACACACTGAAAAATGGACCAAAATCAGCCTCAGACAAGCTTCAAATCTTCCTTAATTGACTATAATGTAAATACGCTTCATATGAAGCGTATTTCACAGGTGTAATTGGGAACCGTTTTTTTTTTATGCGCCGTAAAAATAAGGGACGTCAATTCTTGAGGTGTTTTTCGCTCATAAAATCCCCAAAGGAAACAATGGGGATAGGATTTTTCAAAATAAGCCTCTAATCAGGCGAATTTTGAAGCTGATTTTGAAGCCTAAATTTACACTTCCAAAAACGCTGTGTGGACATAGGGTGAGCTCACACAGCTTCTTTAAGGCATATAGCAATGTGTACTGTGCGCACTGCTATATGCCTGGTGTTTTACAAGTACCCCCTGAAATACTGCCCGGAAAAAATCCTTGTGAACATACCTTCACAGTGTTTTTCTGACACAGAGCTCTAAATCCCTTGTATAGCAATCATGCACCCTGTAAAACAGAAGTCTCAAACAAGCATACAGCCCCTGATGCTGTCATCGGTGGCACACAGGGCCCCAGAGCGACCATTAAGACATCTACAGGACAGCAGGCCACAGTAGGAGAATGCTAGTCCCAGCCGTGTAACCCCCTAGATGTTGCAGTCAGTAGTGACCAGGGCACGTAAGGGATTTGACAGAGGGAGGGAACTCCCTGTGTCCTTCATCGGCACCCTGTTAAACGCTCGGGCTTGCCAATAGCCAGAGGCCTGACAATTGCCTTCAGTCTGTCTGTGATGTAGGCCTGCCTGGAGGAAGGGGTGATTGGCAGTGGGTATAATACATTGCGTTAAGGTCATACAGTCATGTACTGCAATGTATTATACCCATAGTTGCCAACTTTTGAAAATGAAAAAGCAGGAGACCGCAGTGGGCGGCGCGCGTAGCACGGCGCGGTAAAAATTTGCATGGACACGCCCATCTTGTCGGTATGCCACGCCCCTTCAAAAAGCCACACCCACTCCACCTAACTGCATAACGGCTTTGGAAGAAAGCCAGGTAATGCCCTTATTGCCAGGTAGTAACCCCCCATAAGCAGGTCGTGCCCCTTGCAGGCTGGTCGATGCCCCCTTGTAGCCATGTAGCTGCCCCTTCTGTAGCCAGGTAGCTGCCCCCCATTGTTAGCCAGGTAGTCCCCCTTTGTTTTGCCAGTAGGTGCCCCCCATTGTTGCCAGTAGGTGCCCCATTTTCCAGGTAGGGGCCCCCATTGTTTGCCAGGTAGTGCCCCCAATGTTTGCCAGGTAGATGCCCCAATGTAGCCAAGTAGATGCCCTCTGTTGCCAGGTAGATGCCCCATTGTTGCCAGGTAGATGCCCCCTCTATTGCCAGGTAGTGCCCCCATTGTTGCCAGGGAGTGCCCCCTATGTTTGCAATAGTGCCCCTCTGTTGCCAGGTAGTGCCCCCATTGTTGCCAGGGATGTCCCCTCTGTTGCCAGGTAGATGCCCCCCCTTTTGCCAGGTTTGATGCCCCCTCTGTTGCCAGGGATATGTCCCCTCTGTTGCCAGGTATATGCCCCCTTTGTTGCCATGTAGTGCCCTCTCTGTTGCCAGGTAGATGTCCCCTCTGTTGCCAGGTAGATGTCCCCTCTGTTGCCAGGTAGATGCCCCCATTGTTGCCAGGTAGTGACCCCTCTGTTGCCAGGTAGATGCCCCCTGTGTTGCCAGGTATTTCCCCCTCTGTTGCCAGTTAGTGACCCCATTGTTGCCAGGCAGACCCCCCATATACTAAAAAAAATAAATAATAAAATCCACTTACCTCACCAGCTCCGCAGCACGGCCACTCCCGGACCCATCTCCTCACGGCGCAGGGGAAGTGAGAGCAGCCGCGCGTCACTCCCCTGCAGCCACGCGTCACTTCCCCTGCAGCCGCGCGTCACTTCCCCTGCAGCCGCTGACCTGTATGTGCGGCACAGACACCGGCGCCGGACATACAGGGGGAGGAGGGAGCGATCCCTCCTGCCCCCTCCTGCACAGCGAGACTCCGGGCAGGTGAAGCGG
The DNA here is from genome assembly GCA_025379985.1 of Phyllomedusa bahiana. NCBI lineage: Eukaryota > Metazoa > Chordata > Amphibia > Anura > Hylidae > Phyllomedusa > Phyllomedusa bahiana. The sequence goes on along the minus strand of JAODAL010004481.1, from coordinate 50,987 downwards.
CGCATGCGGCCCTTCACCCACCTGTAGGGGCGGCCCGGCGGCGCAAGAGTAGCGCACAAACGCTACTCTGTCGCCGTGGCCATTTAAAGAACCCCCGCGCCTGCTGGCGGCGGGAGGAATGCCAACTCCCCCGGGGGGGGGCGGGAGGGGACCTCAAAAACGGACCCCCCCGCCAAAAACGGGAGAAATTGGCATGTATGATTATACCTGCAATCAAGCGATCATGCAGGGACAGGTAAAAAAGAAAAATATTTTAAAGTAACTACCTTTCCTCATTATAAAGGTTTATCCCGCACAAAAAACATAAAGAAATTACATCTTTGGCAGCACCGTCAAGCTCAAATTTTTGCTATGTGTGGCCCATCTACCCAGGTAAGTTTGAAACCCTTGTTCTACAAGAACTCTATATAGGAGATCTGGAGCTCATGCAGATGGTTCAGGAAACTGTTAAAAGCTTCTTCTAGGCAGGTGGGATTTATCCTGATTTTAGGGTTAAAAAATCCCTTTTGTTCTCCAATACAGATGTCTAAAAAGGCTCCACTGTAAACGGTCACTGTATAGTTGATTGGACTTGCTGATAAATGAGAGCTGATTGTTAGTTTGTGAGAAGCGAATCCAGACCTTCCAACTCTCCTGGATCGAGAGGAACAGGCCTGGATTTCAGAGACTGTCCTGCGAGAAAAAAACTTTGAGATTCTTAGTTCACATGTTTTGATCAAAAGATGTGTTTAAGCCACCCCCGGCTTACAACGGGATCTCAGGCGGGTGGTCCTACTCTATTTTTACCTCTCACTAGTCAAATTCAGACTTCTCATTGGGTCAACAGACCTCCATAATCCAGAGAGAAAAATAGGTGAGATAGTGTGCCACTGGTATTTGGAATGCGTATTATATATAATATATAATATATAATAATATATTTTTAATATATATATATATAAATAATATGCCGCAGTCAAGCCGTGGCACCCAGGTTCCCATTGTGTTTTTCAGAAATGTTTTTTTGTGCAGAACTATACGTTGTATTTGGCACATATTGCTTTTAATTTATAGAGGGAGGAATGGATGCCTCCATTTTGGTCTCTTGCACCCCGCCCACCTCCACAGCTTGTTATATCAGTGCAGTATGCGTGCAAGGTTAGTGCTTTTTTTATTTTTCTCTCTGGATTATGGAGGTCTGTTGACCCAATGAGAAGTCTGAATTTGACTCTAGTGAGAGGTAAAAATAGAGTAGGACCACCTGCCTTGAGATCCTGTTGTAAGCCGGGGGTGGCATAAGCATTTTTTTTATCAAAACATGTGAACTAAGAATCTCAAAGTTTTTTTCATGTATTATAGATAGCATAAATGCTTCTTTAGAGGTTTCCATGTATTGTAATGTCCTGCGAGAAGTCCCACATGACCAATACCCTGGATCCCCAGCCAAAGCAAATTTTCAATTGTGCATCTTCTGGATGCATTAGAAAATTATGGTGGAACAGAGTCATTGGCACTCGGCCCCACCAAATAATCTTGCAGACTGCAGGGTGCTTTAGGCCTGTGGCCTACAAAAGCTTGAGTGTGGCTAAGGACGTTATCATCCAAATATCTCACTTTGCCTGCACCAGACAGCAGTCAGACGACCCAGCTGCTTGGCCTGGAACCAGGTAGAGTTGAGTTAAAAAAAAAATTCCACATTTTTAATAGTGCATAAAAGGCACAATTAAAACAAAATAGGGTCAGCACATCCATCTTGAAAAATAAGTATATAGGTGCACTCTGGTGTGGCAGTCAAAAGCAATGCAAACACAACACAATATCAGCAGCACTCTATAGGCACCAAAAAACAGTCAAAGGGAACATAGGAATTTTTTGTAAAAGTGTTTCTGCTACTTTGCAATATATGCAAATTTTAAGGTTCTTAGTGTACATATTTGACCAAAACTGTAAATGCCCACCTACCACGGCAAGGTGACTCCAAGTCAGGTGGGAACCTACGCTACATTTTACCTCAATTGATGTCTGTTCAGACCTCCACAATTCACGGAGAGAAGATTCCAGCTATAAACCTGATCTGATTAAGAAACCTGTGCAGATGGGTGGAGTGAACAAACCAAGATAGGGTTCCCATCTGAATTGAGGTCACCTTGCCGCGGTAGGTGGGCATTTACAGTTTTGATCAAAAATGTCCACTAAGAATCTCAACATTTTTCATGTATTCCAAAGTAGCAGAAATGCTTTTCCAAAAAATTATTTTTTGTATCCTTTGACTGTTCTTTAGTGCTTGTTAAGCGCTGCTGATATTGTGATGTAAAAGGCACAGTTAGGCCGGGGTCTCACAGTGTAGAAGCTGCAGATGAACAAAGCTCTGGCCACCAATGGCTGAATGAGATTGCCGAAGAAACAGTGACATCATCAGTGATCTCCTATAGCCATTGGCGTCCAAGGAACCTAAGATTTTTTTTTGTTCAACAAATCCTGCAGAGATGAGTCATGGTTAGAAGAAGTCTTCATGGTGGTCTGAGCTGGATGAAGAAGCAAAGGGAAAGTCTTTACATTCCCTATAGATTGGGAGGTGTATATCATGGATCTAGTATCATTGATACTTTTTCATGAAAACGAAAAAAAAAAATCTCTTTAAGTAAATTAAACCTAATTAAACCCAGGAAGCCCCTGTTTCTCCCCCTTAACTCCTGCAAGGAGGTGTGGACTTTACTGATCAGATTATTAGGTCATGGGCTCCAGAAAAGTCACTAATTGGCAGCAGAAACACTGATGAGATTGTAGTGTCGCCAACACCCTATCAAGCAGTCATCGCTGGGAAATTGGTCAGGATGCAACAAACAGGAGGAGGAGATGAAGACACAGTCAGAGGATCGCCCAGGAGTCAGGAACAGGATGGGGACAACAGGCGACAAATCCAAAGGATGAGGAAGAACTGAATAAAGCAACAATGCTGCAATTTCTGTAACTGCTCAGAATCTCTGCACTGAGTGAAAAACAACATCAGTCATTTTGGTTCTTAGTCTCGCTGTGAGATCATGTTACTGTATAGGGCTGTGCAGCTGTTCTTCCTCTAATTATAGTTTAGTTTTATACTGGCTCACACTGGTCTTTGCAGAGGAAAATCTTACTTGGAATGCCCTAAACATTACAATATTAGTCCATGAGTAAGTTGGCCGTCAGGACAGCATGCAGTGCTCCTGAGTGCGGAGAGCATCATGGCATATAGTGCCCTATACTTCTAAAGAGGTGGCTCTCTCATCAGACATATTAGCTACAATAAGGCAACACTGGTCAGGGGGGCCAACCACATGCTTTACGACTCTGTGTCTGTATGTAATCACCTGTGTATGTAATTCTCCATCCCTTCCCTCTATCAGCAATCCATGGAAACCACTCACTTTGCGTCAATCTTACCATAAATCTCACTGTACAAAATCATACCTGATTGACTTTACGCCTAATATGGTAAGTTAACTATACCCAACTAACATATAAGGAGGCTGATAAAGTGCCAGTGAAGTATCTCAGGGCCCGTTTACACGGCAATGGACAAATACCGGTCGGTTTATCACAACAGTATTTTTCCAGTTTGTGTGCTGTCCCCACGGCCTTCACATTCACTTGCACATATTCCGTCCGAAAACCAGACGGAAGAATGCGCATGTTGAATGTTTTTCGGGTGGCCAGCGGGCGGAAAACCCATGCAGTGGGGACTGCTGCACATGTTTTCCATTGGAGCCCGTTGTGCTCGTTTGTGGCCGGTTTTTCAGACGGTCTGCAAAACCACAAACCGTTTGAAAAACCAGCCGCAAACCCGTGCAGTGGGGACATGCCGTTACTCTACGTCATGGAGGTACACAGTGTGGCCCAGTTTATAATGGAGGTTATAACGTGATAAGGCAAACAGGTCACCAAGGCTGCATCTTACTTATGATGTGGATGTAGCACAGTTCAGGGCAGCCTACACTCACCGGCCACTTGATTAGGTACACCTGTCCAACTGCTCGTTAACACTTAATTTCTAATCAGCCAATCACATGGCGGCAACTCAGTGCATTTAGGCATGTAGACATGGTCAAGACAATCTCCTGCAGTTCAAACCGAGCATCAGTATGGGGAAGAAAGGTGATTTGAGTGCCTTTGAACGTGGCATGGTTGTTGGTGCCAGAAGGGCTGGTCTGAGTACTTCAGAAACTGCTGATCTCCTGGGATTTTCACGCACAACCATCTCTAGGGTTTACAGAGAATGGTCCGAAAAAGAAAAAACATCCAGTGGCGGCAGTCCTGTGGGCGGAATGCCTTGTTGATGCCAGAGGTCAAAGGAGAATGGCAGACTGGTTCGAGCTGATAGAAAGGCAACAGTGACTCAAATAGCCCCCGTTACAACCAAGGTAGGCAGAAGAGCATCTCTGAACGCACAGTACGGCGAACTTTGAGGCAGATGGGCTACAGCAGCAGAAGACCACACCGGGTGCCACTCCTTTCAGCTAAGAACAGGAAACTGAGGCTCCAATTTGCCCAAGCTCATCGAAATTGGACAGTAAAAGATTGGAAAAACGTTGCCTGGTCTGATGAGTCTCGATTTCTGCTGCGACATTCGGATGGTAGGGTCAGAATTTGGCGTCAACAACATGAAAGCATGGATCCATCCTGCCTTGTATCAACGGTTCAGGCTGGTGGTGGTGGTGTCATGGTGTGGGGAATATTTTCTTGGCACTCTTTGGGCCCCTTGGTACCAATTGAGCATCGTTGCAACACCTTGTGGAATCTATGCCACGAAGAACTGAGGCAGTTCTGAAGGCAAAAGGGGGTCCAACCGTTACTAGCATGGTGTACCTAATAAAGTGGCCGGTGAGTGTATATCTCTCTGTTCCCGACTAGCTTACCAAAGGATCCTCTAGTGGCCCTAACTCTGATGTAACAATGGATCCCAAAGGCAATCATTTTAAAGGTGACTATCTAGCCCCGTACTTGCTACAGGGTCTATTTGGCTATTAGACCATATTGATCAGAAGTCCTGTGTGTGCAATGATGATGGCAAAGATTACGCTGCAGTGAGTGAGTGTTCTGTAGAGACGGTAGAGACTTGTCCTCTGGAGGGTCCAAAGAACGGCGATACCAACGTAACACTGCTGTGTGACTGCACACTAAGGGCCACATGTATGAAACTGTTTAGGTCTAAAACTCACTTTTTTGCCCATAGATTACTATGGACAAAAAAGTGAGTTTTAGACCTAAACAGTTTCATACATGTGGCCCTAAAATCCTAAACAGGAGGGTTAAACTTTGTGAAGAAAAGCAGGATTACATCAGTTCCAGACCAACTCAGAACACGCTGGAGCCAAAAGTCTTGAAATATACCCATCGGTGAGAGATTAAAAATCACATGAGGAAGATTGTTTCACGTAGATTTCTACTGCTGACACGATGACGACAATATGGTGATCCAGAGAAAATTAAGATAACGGACAAAGTAACTTTGCTTTTTTTTTTTTACTGTACTATAGTATATAGTATATCAGATAAAGTTTCCCACAGATAAAGTAACTCCAACTTTATGTGCTAAACAATAGTCTCTCAACATACAATATTAATTGGTACTGGGACGACCATTGTATGTTGTAACCAAAACTTTATGGAAAATTAGTCCCAAAATGTCGCCAACATAAGGCAAAATGCAGAAAAAAGAAAATGAAGCAGGTACTAATCCAGATAAAGCGCGTCCTTCCATATAACAGAGAGCTGCTGGAAGTTGGAAATCACTTTCTTTGATGAGGACAGGACATTCTTTGGGTCATGTACTTTATACACAGTGTGCCAGAAAAAAAGAAGATGGGGCCTCCCTCACCTGATGCCCAAAGGAGCCGCTCATCCTGGCACAAGTAAGAGCAGTACAGGACATGTAGTACCGCACTGTACTGTAGAGAGGCGCTCCTAGACCACCAATCACTGTATGCACCTCTCTAATATATGTAAGAGCAGTACAGGACATGTAGTACCGCACTGTAGGGTAGAGAGGTGTTATAGACCGCCAATCACTGCATGCACCTCACTAATACATGTAAGAGCAGTACATGACATGTAGTACCGCACCGTACTGTACAGAGACATTACTAGACCACCAATCACTGCATGCACCTCACTAATACATGTAAGAGCAGTACAGGACATGTAGTACCGCACTTTACTGTAGAGAGGCACTACTAGACCACCAATTACTGCATGTACCTCACTAATACATGTAAGAGCAGTACAGGACTTGTTGTACCGCACTGTACTGTAGAGAGGACACTACTAGACCCCCAAAACCCATTGCATGCACCTCACTAATACATGTAAGAGCATACAGGACATGGAGTACCGCACTGTACTGTAGAGAGGCTTACTAGACCGCCAGTAAATGCAATGCACCTCACTAATACATGTAAGGCAGTACAGGACATGTTGTACCACACTGTACTGGAGGAGGGGTTGCTATAGACCACCAAAATCACTGCATGCACTCACAATACATGTAAGAGCACGCAGGACATGTAGTACCCCCACTGTACTGGAGAAGGTGCTATAGACCAACAATCCACGGGTGCACCTCACCAATACATGTAAAAGCAGTACAGGACATGTAGTACCACACTGTACTGTAGAGAGGCGCTACTAGACCGCCAGTCACTACATGCACCTCACTAATACATGTAAGAGCAGTACAGGACATGTAGTACCGCACTGTACTGTAGTGAGGGGCTATAGACCACCAATCACTGCATGCACCTCACTAATACATGTAAAAGCAGTACAGGACATGTAGTACCGCACAGTATTGTAGAGAGTCTAGAAAAGCAATGTTTGGTCTGCACATCCAAAATGGTTTTGGAAAAAATGAGCATAAGTGCACGCTGATGTGGCAGTACAATGCAAACACAATCCAATATCAGCAGCACACTATTAGCACTAAAAAACTATCAAAAAGAACACAGGATTTTTTTGAAAAGCATTTCTGCTACTTTGAATACTTGAAAAATTTGAGGCTCTTAGCGTAGATTTTTAAGTCAAAACTATTTTTAAGTCAATGCAGAGTAGCTTGTAGCTGGTATCTACTCTCCCTGAAATGTGGAGGTCTGAACAGGCACCAAGAGAGGTAATATATATCGTAGGTTCCCACCTGTATTGAGGTCGCCTTGTCATTTGGCAGATGGGCTTACACAGTTTTGATAAAAAATGTACACTAAGAACTGTGAGGAACTGCACGCGGCACAGTTTCTCATGGATTTAGACGCTGTAGCCATCTTTGCAGTGGTGTCTAAGGGGTTAAACAGAACGGGATGGTGTCCGCAGCTTCCCGCGCTGTAACAGGTGGGTGTTAGATGCATTTAGCAGCTAACACCCGGTGGCTATGTAGCGGGATTGTGCTGCCATCCTGCTACAAAGCCCCTTACCGGCATCAGGACGTACTCATATGACTTATGTTGATAAGTCATTCTCTAGAACAGTGTTTCTCAACTCCAGTCCTCAAGGTCCACCAACAGGTCAAGTTTTCAGGCTTTCCTCAGTATTGTACAGGTGATATAATGATGGTCAGTGCATCCTGCACAAGGTGAATTTAATGATGGTCCCGTGCAAATTTTGCACAGGTGATATAATGATGGTCAGTGCATCCTGCACAGGTGATATAATGATGGTCAGTGCATTCTGCACAGGTGATATAATGATGGTCAGTGCATTCTGCACAGGTGATATAATGATGGTTAGTGCATCCTGCACAGGTGTATAAAAGATGGTCAGTGCATTGTGCACAGGTGATATAATGATGGTCAGTGCATTCTGCACAGGTGATATAATGATGATCAGTGCGTTCTGCACAGGTGATATCATTATTGTCAGTGCACTGTACACAGGTGATATAATGATGGTCAGTGAATGCTGCACAGGAGATATAATGACGGTCAGTGCATCTGCACAGGGGATATAAAGATGGTCAGTGCATTCTGCACAGTTGATATAATGATGGTCAGTGCATCTGCACAGGTGATATAATGCTGGTCAGTGCATTCTGACAGGTTTATATAATGATGGTCAGTGCATTCTGCACAGGTGATATAATGATGGTCAGTGCATTCTGCACAGGTGATATAATGATGGTCAGTGCATTCTGCACAGGTGATATAATGATGGTCAGTGCATCCTGCACAGGTGATATAATGATGGTCAGTGCATTGTGCACAGGTGATACAAGGATGGTCAGTGCATTGTGCACAGGTGATATAATGATGGTCAGTGCATTGTGCACAGGTGATATAATGATGGTCAGTGCATTCTGCACAGGTGATATAATGATGGCAGTGCATTCTGCACAGGTGATATAATGATGGTCAGTCATTGTGCACAGGGGTATTAAAGATGGTCCCGTGCATTGGGCAGAGGTGATATAATGATGGTCAGTGCATTCTGCACAGGTGATATCATGGGTCAGTTTCATTTTTGCACAGGTGATATAATATGGTCGTGTATTCTGCACAGGTGATATAATGATGGTCAGTGCATTCTGCAAGGTGATAATAATGATGGTCAGTGCATTTGCACAGGTGATATATAATGATGGTCAGTGCACTGTACACAGGTGATATAATGATGGTCAGTGCATTCTGCACAGGTGATATAATGATGGTCAGTGCATTCTGCACAGGTGATATCATGATGGTCAGTGCATTCTGCACAGGTGATATCATGATGGTCAGTGCATTCTGCACAGGTGATATAATGATGGTCAGTGTATTCTGCACAGGTGATATAATGATGGTCAGTGCATTCTGCACAGGTGATATAATGATGGTCAGTGCATTCTGCACAGGTGATATAATGATGGTCAGTGCATTCTGCACAGGTGATATAATGATGGTCAGTGCATTCTGCACAGGTGATATATAATGATGGTCAGTGCACTGTACACAGGTGATATAATGTTGGTCAGTGCATTCTGCACAGGTGATATAATGATGGTCAGTGCATCCTGCACAGGTGATATATAATGATGGTCAGTGGATTCTGCACAGGTGATATAATGATGGTCAGTGCATTCTGCACAGGTGATATAATTATTGTCAGTGCATTCAGTGGGAGATCTTGAAAACATGACCTGTTGGTGGGTCCTGAGAACTGGAGTTGAGAAACACTGCTCTAGAAGAAGAAACCGCCATGACTTTGCTAACAGACCAGTGTTCAGTGATGAGGCAAACTTTCACCTCAGTGGGAAGGTCACCTGCCACAATGTTAGAATTCAGGGCTCACAAAAACTACGTGCCCTTATCGAGCACATGAGGGACTCGCTCAAAGTAAACACGGTCCTTGTAATGAGTAGGTGTAGATTCTACAGTCCCTTTTTTGCCAAGGATACAGTCACTGACTGTTCCTATCGTGACATGTTTAAGGCATGGCTATAATCAGGATGGTGACCTCCACATTTCCATCTGCATGTTCCCTGATTCTGGAACGGAATTCTAAAGGAATGTTGGATTCAATTCATTAATGTTGTGTGGGCCGCCTCCAGATATAACACCCTGCGACCTCTTTTTATGTGGTTACATCAAGGGCTCAGTGTAATTGCCCCCCTCCCAGCCTGAGTGACCTGAGACAACGTATCTCTGAAACAGTGGCGTCCATAGCCAAGGATATGCTGGTCAGGTCCGGAAACAGCAGCACTACTATCTAGACACGGGGCGTATCACCAATGGAAATCACTCTGAACATTTGTAGTGTAGAAGTAGTAGATAGATATGTGTCTTTTGAGATTAATAACTTTGTGTTATGTTATTGAGGCTATAATTTTGCACCACCCTTTTTGAATTCCCATGCACATTTATATGCGACAGCACAAAATCATTCATTGAACACATTATTAATAATTGCCTTCTTTGTTGACAGGGATTAATTTCAGAGTTTTTTATACGATTTTGTGGAGTTCCTGTGTGCACGGGTGGAGCACGGTGAAGTCATCGTAAAATCATTTGTTTTGATTCAATTTTGGAAAAGAACCATTGTCAATATTTATTAAAAACCTAATGGTCTGATGCAAAAGTGGCCAGCTGTTCTTGTATTAATTGAGAAAAAAACAACATGGCTGACACGGGCTTCAATTATGCCTATTGCCTACTATTCAAGATCATGAGGAAAGGTCCTGCAGAAGATAACAGAATTAGGGCTAGATTCAAGTGCCCTGCGGTCCATCGGATAAACATTGGGGGATGGCTCTTTCTCGTCATATTAGAGGCCACATAATGTCACCATGCAGATACAAAATGGGTACTCAAACACTACCGCCTGACTTTTCTGTAGGAGAGGAGGGTGAAAGAGTGCTACATTTCTTGGTGTGTAATAATGTTAAACTACTGTACCTGGTGGAAAATTACTACTGTGGAATACCCAGTTTTCACTATTTTGGGGAATAATTAATAGGATATGCAGAGGCGACAGTTTTACCTTGTTCCAAGTTGGGGGTTCCTCTTCCAAATTTTCATGGGAGCACAAGAACTACAAGTTAGCCTCGGGCAACATGCGGTACATGCTACCTGTGGCCCTTGGTAGATGTCATGTGCCTAGGAGGTACTTGCACTATCCTCATGATAGTAGGAGCATCACAGTATATCACTGGGATTTAAAATATACTTTAAACAGAGGACACAGCTGAAGTGCACCTGTTAATGTTGAATGTGTAAATTTTTTTTTTTTTCTCAATTTGCCTCCTATAAGAAGCTATACTCATAAAATGTATTAAATGACGTGCACACTTTTACAACTCCTTTCACTTACCTACATTGTGTTGGTTGTTGTCCATTAAAAAAACATTACCCGATAATGGCACCAGGGTAGGGAAAAAAAGAAGAAAAAAACCTGACACCGATCTAGCTTTTCACTGCCGCTACTGCTTTGGAGCTTCCGTTAATCTGCTCTTCTTAACTTCCACGTTCTCGTCCTGACAGAGGAGAGGCTCGCACTAACAATGGAGCGCGAGTCTCTCGAGAATGTCAGGACAAGAAGTGTGGTTCAATGGAAGCTTCAAAGTGGTGGCGGCTGGGGACAGCTTGGTAAGTGTCAGGTTTTCTTTTTTTTTTTTAAATGAACATCATCTTTAAGAATATCATAAAAATTAACTTTATCAATAGTGTTACTTGACTGGGGCCCTATTGAGTTTGACACAAGGGCAACTGAACTTGTTAAATAATTAAGGTGGAGAACGTTCCGAAAACAAATGTTTTCTAATTTGGGGTTAGAGTCGTGTAAGGAATTTTAGGGGGTTAACCAGTCCAGCGACACTCCCATTGTGGTCTAACATCCAATCCGATGTCACTTCGGGTTAACTCATCATAGGCCCAATGTTATGTTAACATTGGGTCTATTTTGTAAATCCTTTACGTCTATGTTCTGTTAACAGAGCAGGAAGATTGACAGTCGTCTATTCTATAATAATTGCGCCAACAGGTGCCTTCTCCTCAAGCTGCTTGCCTATTGTCCTGTAGCCCATCCCTGCCTTGTGCAGTTCTACAATTTTGTCCCTGGCATCAGCTCTTTGGTGTTGGCCATGGTGGAGAGGTTGGAGTGTCATTGATTGTGTGGACAGGTGTTTTTTATACAAGTAACGAGTTTAAACAGGTGAAGTAATACAGGTAATAATTGTAAAGTAGGAGGGCTTCTTAGTTTACACCCTCATATAGAGGATTGCCGAACTTGGAAGAAATTGCAAAAATGTAAGGTGCTTTTTTCCAGGATTCCTTTGAAAAAATAAACATTTTCAGCTGAAATTGTGGCCTAACTTCTGGTCTAACATCCATTCCTATGTCACCTCTGGTTACCTCATCATAGGCCAAATTTTATGGTAACCAAAGTGATGTCCGACACTATGTCTAATGTGAATTCCAGTTACCTTAACATTGGATCTACGGTAAACGGAACGGACATCAGACTAGAAGTTAGGCCGTAAAGGGAGCGTAACTATCTGATACATTAATCCCTTAAGCAACCCTAAAATTAAAAGGGTTATGATAAATTTTTGGCGATTTTTGCCCAAAAATAATTCTAGTCAACCTGAACCAACGCACTCAGATTTGGATCAAATTTGACAAATCCAAAATACAGTGCTAATTTTCAATAATTATGTTTTAACTTTTTACATCCACTATTCTGTTTAGTGCAAATCCTTTACATCTATGTTCTGTAAGCAGAGCAGCATCTAGTGGTCAAGTGAAGACTGCAATGTGTCCACTATTCATTGATACTCAAGCGCTTCAGATGTGGGGTGCATTGCCATATCCAGGGGATACACATGCAGTTCTTAAATGATTTTATCTGCTTAAAGAAATCTTTTCTTGTACATTCTATTTTATAGTTTTAAGTTTTACTAATAATTGCAAATTGCTGCAGTGTCGTTAAAACTACAGCAAATAACACAATAAGGATACATTATATTTGACCATATATTGGCACATCTCTAATTAATAACTTATACACATATATTTGGGCTGAATGACAAAAAATATATTATCCTACACCTCTAAACAACTACCACACCTACAAGGTATACAGATAGGATATAAAATATGCAATTTTTTTTTTAGAATAACATGATAAAAATTACAAGACTAAAAACCAAAATATACCCACAAGATAAACATCACCATACAGTAGGAAAACTAAGTAATTGATACACTGGCGATTTTGCAAGTTTTCCCAACTACAAATAATGGTGAGGTTTGTAATTTTTATCATGGGTACACTTCCAACTGTGAGAGAGACAGTCTCATCTGACCACATGACCTTCGCCCGCCTCTCCTGGATCATCCAGATGGTCATTGGTGAACTTCAAACGGGCCTGGACATGTGCAGACGTGAGCAGGGGCACTGCAGGATTTTAATCCATGACCACGTAGTGTGTTACAAACAGTAATCTGTGGTCCCAGCTCTATTCAGGTCATTACCAGTTCCTCCCGTGTAGTTGTGGGCTGATTCCTGACCTTTCTCAGAATCATCTTTACCCAACGAGCCGAGATCTTGCATGTAGCCCCAGACTGAATTAGACTAAAAGTCATCTCGAGTTTCTTCCATTTTCTAATAATTGTGCCAACAATTGTTGCCATCTCACCAAGCTGCTTGCCTATTGTCCTGTAGCCCATTCCAACCTTGTGCAGGTCTACAATTGTGTCCTTGGTGTCCTTAGACAGTTCTTTGGTCTTGGCCATGGTGGAGAGGTTGGAGTGTGATTGAATGTATGGACAGGTGTATTTTATATTGCTAATGAGTTGAAACAGGTGCAATTAATACAGGTAATGAGTTCAAAGTAGGAGGGCTTCTTAGTTTACACCCACAGATAGGGGATTGCCAAATTTGGAAGAAACTGCGTAACAAAATTTGGGGTGCTTTTTTCCAGGATTCGTTGTAAAAAATAACCATTTTCAGCTTGTTGATTGTTGGAAAACATTTTTTTTTCATTTTTACAGCCTTACGCTAAAACAATTTGTGAAACACCTGTGGGGTTGATATTCTCACTACACGCCTGGATATATTCCTTAAAGAGTACCTATCACCTCCAGGGAAACCTCATGAAATAACAGAAGACTAAAATACAAACACTTCCTTAAATATGCTTCCTTAGGGAAATCAAAGCATTTCACCTGTAATTCTGTTTTTTTTTAAAAAGCGCTGGCCTTTAAGACAGCTCTGAAGTCGGGCCAAGTCGGCACCTGACAGCTTGATGGATGACAGTTGTATCTTATCTCCTGCCTCTGAGCTGGAAGAGTCCACTGTGCAGGGGGGAGCCTGTAAGTCTACATCAACATCATGTGCACACTGATTTTCTCTGGGCAGCTATGTCTGTGATGGATATAACACTAGCAGCAGTGTAATGTAGATGCCTATAAACCCTGTCACACTATGTCCTCAGTGTGCTGTGCCTGTTGTACTGTATGAAGCAGCTATGTCCTCAGCTCCCCCTTCTCAGGTGGTATAGCTCAACAGAAAGAGAATCCCTGCTACATACAGAGCTCTGCTAAGAAAGTAAAAGCAAAATCTGTACCCCTGTAATACTGACATGAGCCCTCTGCATTGCTAATGACATGTATTGGAAAAAAGTCTTATAATTTCATCTACTATTAGATTTTGTGTGTTTGTGTGGAGCTGATAGGTACTCTTTAAGGGGTGTAGTTTCCAATATGGGGTCTTTTTAGGGGTGTTTAAGTTTTAGCACTTTAGGTGTCCGCAAACCTTGAATGACGCCTAAATAAAATCATATTGAAAATGAGACCCCAGAGTCCAGTAGGTGCTCCTCCTAGTCTGAGACTTGCGGTTAAGCCAAATAGAGCACTAGGACCACATATGGGATATCTCTGAACACAGGAGAATCTGGGGAATCAATATTAAGTTGCATTTCCCTGATCACATTTACTGAGTTCCAGTAAATAATGGATAAAAAATGAAAATCTGCACACACACACACAAAAAAGAAAAGTGAATATTGAAATTTCACCCTCACCTTGCTTTAATTTCTGTGAAATACCTAATAGGTTAACAAACTTCCTAAACACTGTTTTAATTACTTTAAAGGGAACCTGTAACGTAAGTGATGCCCCCTTGCTGAGGGCAGCACAAGCTAGTGTCAGACCTGCTGTTTCCAGTGCTGTGTCCCTTATTCTGTAAGATGCAGTAGTTTTAGAGCATTTTACCCCTCAAATTCTTATTCATGAGCAGGTGTTTAGCTCCGCCAGCAAAGGCTAGCCCTGCCCAAATGACAGTTATTCACATGTTTCTACCTATTCAAAGTAATAGGTTTGTCAGTTGAGGTGGGCGGGGCTAGCCTCAGGTGGGCGGGGTATGAATAAAATTTACTCTTTGAAGGACTCTTCGAATGACTCTTTTGGCTGAAAACTGCAGATTTGACCATTAAATACACGAAAACTGCAGCATCTTACAGAATAAGGGGCACAGCACTGGAAACAGCAGGTCTGACACTAGCTTGTGCTGTGCTCAGCAAGGGGGGCATAATCTATGTGGCAGGTTCTCTTTAGGGGGTGTATTTTTTATTTTATTTTTTAGATGGAGTCATTTATGGGGGTTTCTAACATACACGCCCCTCAAAGCCAGGTCAGGACTGCAAATTTTCTTGAAAATATGAAAAATTACTACTAAATTTCTAAGCCCCATATGGTGTAAAAAAAAATATACATTTAAAAAAAATAACTTACAGTAATGATATGGTAGATGCTAGTTATAAACTATTTTGAGTGGAATATCTGATATTTTTGAAGCTTGAAAATGGCAAATTTTTGAAAATTTTCACAAATAAGGAATTTTATGGACCAAAATTTCTTACAAACTTAAAGCACAACGTGTCACAAGAAACCACTCTCTGAATTACATGGGCAGGTAAAAGTATCAAAAAGTTATTCCCACATAAAGTGTCACATCAGATTTAAAAAATGGGGCTCTGTCAGGAAAGCCAAAACTGGCTCTGGTGGTAAAGGGTTAAAGAAAATCTAACAGGTCTGTAAGAGCAAGAATTCTTGCTGGTTGTTCGGTGATCAAATACTTATTTCATGCAATAAAATGCAAATTAATTATTTAAAATCATACAATGATTTTCTGGATTTTTTTTTAGATTCTGTATCTCACAGTTTGTGTCCCTACAAAAATAATTACAGACCTCTCCATTCTTTGTAGGTGGGAGAACATACAAGATCACCAGAGTATCAAATACTTATTTTCTCCATTGTATATACCAATTAATAGCATGTAAAAGGATACAAAGTATAGCATATACTGTATATATAATATTTAACAAATATGTAATCAGCACACGCAAAAATAAATCATACAGCAAAAAAACACACAAAAAAAAAAAAACACAACATAGCCTGAAAACCAACAATATGGGAATCAATGGGTGGCCTACAGTCAGGGACACATTGATTCCCATGTTGACATTTTTCAGTTTATGTATTTTTTATATTGTGGGTATGCTTTGGCTTTTAATCTTGTATTTTTTAATAAAGATTGTATATTTTATATCATATCCTTATACCATCATTGTTGGTGTGGTAATTAATAATTTAGTCATCTAGGTAACTTGGTCAAGTAAGTTTAGATTTTTGGTGACAGTCATGTTCCAAAATGTAGATGTAGATATGATGGCAAAATGTGGCCAAAGTCGTCATGTAGCCCAAGCCTTAGCGCAATCGGACACTTTCTGCAGTGCCAAGGAAGTTCTTAGACCACTCCACCGTGCAGACCATTACCAGTGTAATACTCTTTGCTAGGACCTTCTACAATACACAGCGCAGGTTTTCAATTGTGTCCTGGTGACTACTTTTATTTTAGCAACCATATCCAATTACATATTATATTTAAAATCGTGCGTCTCTCTCTAGCTCTTTATCAGAGATAAAACTCCTGAATAGCAAGGAAGACTATTCTAAGTTTACTACAGTTGCTGATTATGTGTCTAATTACAAACAGTAGGTAATAACATAACAAATCGCTTTATTGCAATGACAAGGGCAATACATTACAGAACAATGGGCTAATCTTTGTCGGCACTTGATGGGAGGGGTCTCCAGCTTTCTTCACACTGATCAGGTCCCGCTGATCAAACTTACACTTCTCTGGACATTGTTGGCCTGGAAGAGAACCGGCAAGAGATCCTCACTGCCGTGAGTCAGAGGGACAAGCCAGGAAGTCATGTACATAAGGGAATGCTAAAATTATATAAAAAATACCAACCAGGGCTGTGGAGTCGGCAAGCCAAAGCCCCGACTCCTCAATTTCCCAAACCTCCGACTCCCTCATACACGGCGCAGGTTTAGGTGATAACTTTACGTTAGTAAAATGGCAACATCAGGCTGTTTATCCCCTTATGATACAATAATCAAGCTATTTAGGTAGAACAGACACTGACAAGCAAAAGGGTAACAATGTTTTGATCTTTTGAACTCGTGGGTAGAGTTGAAGAAAAAGCTGTATTTGTATCCAGATTCCAGTCTGCACCAACATTGGGAATGTGTAGAAGAGACCTGGGATCAGATTTTGGTCAAGACCTGCTTGAATCTGATCCAGAGCCCAGAAGGATTCAGGCAGTATTGAAAACCAAAAGGTGGATTTCCCAAATATTAACAAAATAATAAAAATTAACATTTTGATTTTTAGGCGCAAAACGATAACAATGCAGTTACAGGAAAGAATCTGCAGAACTAAGCAGATGCTAAATACTAGCAAGTCACATTTATGTATACGATAGGTAAGATGACTGTATATAAAATTACAGTAGCCTCATGTACAAAGCTGTAGTGGATGGTGAGATATGGAGGCTGAAAGTCACAAGTTCAAACCATTGTTACCATTTTGCTTGTCAGTGTAAAATATATTTATTGGATATGACTTTAGAACACAAAACAATTGTAAATATGCAAAACACTGCTGGGACATTTGTGGAATTTATTCTGAGAAATAGTATTGCCTCCATCAGATCCTGCATACATGACCTCACATCTTTTCCAGGCTAGAGAACAGCCTCTCTACACAACTTGGGTGGGGGCAAAGCGATGACCACAGGGGCAACATCTCTAACAATGTCAGGGTATAAAGGAATAGCCTCAGCCACAGTCAGTTTTGATGAATGGTTGAACTCTTCTACTTCTTTGAGTACAGGTGAAAAATTTTGCTGAAATCAGTTTGCCCTGGGAGAGGAATCTTTTCCCCTGGGGCAGCGCTTTGCCTGCTCCATGTCATCAATTACACTCCTCATGTGCTGAGGCTGAAGATATGGGAACAGGAGCACCGGCCGGACCCTATTCCTCTTGCTCTTTGCAATGCATCAAACTAAGTGGACCAACTTATTATATATTTTGGGAGTCGGTCCCTTTTATGACTACTCTGACTCCTGCAAAATAGGCACCGACTCCACAGCCCTGCCAACTACCCAATAAAAAAAATAAAAAATAAAAAATCAATATAGTAGACTTATATTGCTAGTCAAATATGTGAATTTTTTTCTGATTGTAGTGCCCTTTTAATGTCCTATCCTATGGACAGGAGATAAGTGTTAGTATGGCACCCACCTCCCCTTCTTGGTGCCGGATAGAAATAACCCACCAGAAGTATGCATTAGCCTACATTCACATCTGCATTATTTCCGAAACAAAAAAAAAAACTAAACGACTGTTGCTACCCTTACATGATGGACGCAAACAGCGCCCGATGCACCCATAGGACTATAATGGGGTCTGTTGGGTTTCAATCACATTGTTCGTCAAAGCAACAGAAAACCGAAAATAACAGTCATTCCATGACATGACGGACACCCGAGACGCCCACCGATTATATTGGAGTCCGTTGTGTTTCCATCATTTGACTGGATGACATTACGCAACATGTGGTGCTCTTTTTACTGCCATTTTTAATGGCATCTATGACACAAGCTCCTCACGAAAACTCTGACGCAGATGTGAACGTAGCCCAAGTGAGCAAGGTCTCCTTATATTTTTGAGGAACATTACGGAGTATAACAAAAAAATGACAAGACAAAAAAGTGAATTTTTTATCAATATTTTTATTGTGAAATATTGGATTTAGAAAAAAATATACAAAATGCCAACAGTAAGATGTGCAAGTACAGTATTCAAATAATCTATACAGGTGAAAAAGCTGACTGTCAAGTTGAGACTGCATATCTGGGACATATATACATAATGGAAGTTAGGACAAAGCGTATTTACAAGCGTCAAATGCACACCCAAAAAAAAAAAAAATCTCAAGGGATAATACCACTAAACATCTGCAAATATCCTAAACGAGCACAATAATATAGTACATCTTATCCAATCCACATGAAATAAACTTCCATTCATTTCAGTTCACTACAGACCTAAGATTAAGAATAGAATTCAAATATATTTTTTTTTAATACAATTTTCAATGTTAAAAAATGAGGTTAAGATATAGTAACATTTACTGTGGACTTAATACTGTGAAGCCCCTAAAAAAAAAAAAAAAAAAAAAAAAAAAAAAAAAAATGTCATGTATATAAGAACCCAGATTTTTTATTTTAAATAAATTTGGAAAAATAAAATATCCAATTAAAATATTCATATATATCTGGGTAAAGGTATTTTGCTGTTTATTTTTTTGACTTATAAAAAGAACAAAAGACAGGAAAATAATTATAATAAACCAACTTAAGATTATAGTCTTCAAATAAAATAAACCTTTACTTTTTTTTTTTATAATATGCTAAATATAATTCAGACAAATCCAGTTCATCACTCAGAGTAATAAGATAGACAATTACAGTGTTGGGATCGAGATATATATATATATATATATATATATATATATAATATATATATAATATTATATATATATATATATATATATATATATATTTTTTTTATTCCGATTCCAGCCTAAAATTAAATAAAAATTCTGTAATATTTCAATAATTTCTACATAAATAAGAACGACCCCTTCCCCAAAACACAAATAATATAAATTTGTTGAATATTAAGGAGTGTTATATCCATACAAATCAGAGGTCATAACCTATTAAGACTCCACACAGGCAGACGCCAGAACTAGAAAGGTGTAAAATCAATGTTCCACTCTGGAGTCACTTCTGCACTGGCTGATGCAGATAACAACCCCTGTGTAGGCCACATATTTCCCAAATATACTGGGGGCAGACGTTATGATGACAGAGAGAGAAAACAGCTCTTTGCTGTTGAGCTTGGGATTCTCTATTCTGCCCCCACCCCCATCCCAATATGCCGAAACAGTGCAAATAAAAAGGAGCAGTCTAATGGCAATTACTGTTTAAGGATATGTTGATTTTTCACATACGGGGGAAAAAAAATAAAAAATTGTACAGGATACACATGGAAGTTTTCAAAATCCACAATTTACCTGCAATGTTGTGGATTCTGCTACAGAATATCAGCAACTGTAGATATTAAACACTATGGGCGTTACTGATGAAAACTGTCCTTCAGTAAGAGTGGATTCACACCTGCGGTTTGAAATCAGTACAAAACGGGTAAAAAATATATATATATATATATATATATATATATTAGATAGATATATATATATATATATATATATATATCTATCTCAATGGAGACCAAATTAAGTTTAAAGGGCTTGTCTCTCTACAAGGATTGCTGCTTTTTATGTTAAAGATCTTGCAAAAACAAGTCACTTTGCAATATGCATCCATTAACAGTGTCCTACCTATTCCTAGATATCCGCTCTTGTATGGGCTGCATCAGCTCATGTTGCTATAGCTACAGACCTGTTCAGTCTCTCCTGTTAGGCTGCCAGCACTGGTTGCTATAGCTACAGACCTGGTTTCTACTGCAGAAGCCAGTAAACACGCCTCTGAATTCAAAATGAAACCAAGAAAACAGGACTGAGGTGAGATGAATCAATGTAGTGAGACAACCCCTTTAATAATCCGGTTTTTTTTTTAAACCGATCCTTCACAGTAAGGATGGGTTCGTAGGTTCACACCAGGTTAGTGGCTAGGTTTGTGGTAACCTTCAGGATACCACGAAAAAAGGTATCCAGATGAATACCAGCAACCACCTTAATAGGGGGTAATGGAGGAGATATAGCCCAGCGTAGGCTAAGTTTTGCTCCATTTCCCGGCACATATGTTTATTTTACGGGACACAATAGTGCAGTCAACTAAGCCATTGTGTCCTTTAAAATAACCGCATGCACTGGCAAAGAGAATGTATGCACTAACGTTTTGTGAATGCTCCTTTCCATCAGATTTTTTTTTTTTTTTACGGAAACCGTAGCACGCCGGCCTCCGCTATTTTCACCATCATAAAAAACTAATTTCTGATGGAATGGAGCAAAACTGAACTGAAAACTGTAAAAACCCACTGAAATCAATGAGAGACGTTTTTAGGGTCTCAAAATGGAAAGGAACAACTGATTTCACAATGCAGGTGTGAATCCACCCCAATGAAGAAAACTTCTCCGTAACTGAATTAGCTTCTACTTTAAAGTCAGCTACACAGAAAGCCAAAGAGGTGCAGGAAAGGAAGGGGTTTCAATTTTTTCTCTCATTCCTTCTAGAATTGCATAAAATGCCTTTGGTATTGTCAGAATCGCCAACGAAAGTGTCTAGGTGAAATAGGCAGCAAGGTTCGTAGGTAGTTCTGAAGCGCCGAGCGAATCTGGAGGGGCCTAGAACTCCCTAGAACACAGGTGTCAAACTGTGGCCCTCCAGCTGTTGGGAAACTACAACTCCCATCATGCCCACTGTTCTAGATTATACAAATGCATGATGGGAGTTGTAGTTTCCCAACAACTGGAGGGCCGCAGTTTGACACCCCTGCCCTAGAACCAATCATCTTGTGTTAGGAAGATTACATAAAGATATGCTGAAAAGCGGCTTTTGTGAAGGATTTACTATAGAAATTAAAGGGGTAAAGGAGATGTTACCACTAGAGTTGATCGATTAATCGAGTTAGGCAAAAATCGAGATCAAGACGGGTTTCTTGATCGCGATCGATTTTCACCTTGCATTGACTTAAATGGGAACCGACGATCAAATCGGAAAAGATTTTCATGGGAAAAAAATCTAAACTGGCTCGATCTCGATTAATCGATCAACTCTTGTTACCACCAAAGACTTTGATGGCAGTTCTCTATGAGGATAGAGGAGTGGGACACTCACCTATCTCAGGAACAGGTCCCCAAAAGTTACAGAGCAGAATGGAAACCCGGTCACACATTGGCACAGGGGTCTGTAACGTCGGCTCTCCAGCTGTTGGGAAACTACAACTCCCATCATGCATTTATATTATCTAGATCTGGGGGAATGATGGAGTTGTGTTTTAACAACTGCTGGAGAGCCGACGTTGCAGACCCCAGCTAGCAGCACGACTCTCCATTCTGTTCTATGGGAGCTCCGAGTACAGGTGAGAATTGTGTTCTATTTAGAACTCTTATACGAACAGAACGGAGAGTCGTGCGCAGGTGCGACCAGTTCTCCGTCCTGCTTTGTAAAATTTCGGGGGCCCATTCCTGAAATAGGTGCCAGTGCCAGAGGTGGGACCCGCACCCATCAGATAGCTTATCACAAGGAAATGCCATCAAAGCCTATGGTGGGAACATCCCTTTAAGTATTAGTAGAACCAGGTTCACGTCATTCTTAACAATGCATTGTTTGCATCTTCCATAGCAGACCATGCAAACAAAGCTTTTGAAATACTAAACCCTTACAAATCGGAAACATTGTTACGGACAGGTGGGCAGGAAGCTTAAATTATGCAAAAACAGTGACAATATTTCAAGGCCATTCCTTTAAAGGGGTTTTCTCACTACAAAGATTAGCTTTCAACATGTAGGGAACGGTAAATGAAGACTTTTTCCAGAGATATTGATTTGGTTTTTTTGGTCTGTTGAGGAGATGAGATTTTATTGCCTCCGAGAGTACACAGGTTTCTCTGTTACAGACCTGCTCTTTGTCATATCTGTGACGTCACCGCAGGACGCCTTCAGCTCGAGAACAGAGAGTGTGTTATCTTTAACAAATGAGAGTGTTTACTTTGAGCTCTGAAGCCCTCTGCTCTATAGAGAAGACCTCCTGCTCTCATGTCAGTCTAATCAGAAGAGCTGTGAATACCGATCTGATGTGCTAATCACTGCTATAGAACCACTCACAGCCAAACCAGGAAGAGACACAAAGCATTAATCTAAAACTGCCTGTGGCTCTGAAACAGTGTGGTGAGAAAATCCCTTTAATCTAAATAAACCACAACGTCTGATAACTAGAACACACCCGGTAATAGGAGGGTGCAGGGTATCTGCTCAATGTGCAGCAGTGTCTCCACATCTGACGGGGTACAGGATGGGAGCTGCACAACTCCTTGATGTCTAGGATTTCATGTCCATGTTGTGACTACTGTAACTCACGGCATCCCTAATATTCCTGAAAATTGCAAGTAGCTTTTTAAAGAGTCACTGCAACTTTTCCCCTAGTAGAGGAACACTGTATTTATCCAGTGATGATGCCACAAATCTTAGGAAACACTGCGCGCTCTACGCAGAATACTTCCATCATGGTTTGTGTCTATGCATTTCTACGCACCTATTGCTCAGAATACATTGCAGTCCTTCCAACTACTCACCGAAACAAAACTAATAGTATAGACAATAGGGCAGGGGCCCAGTAATCTGGTTGTATCATGCACCAAATATTAACACTATTCCACCCAAACATTTAATACACCACAAGTCTTCATGCGGCAATTTCATTATTTTTTTTTTCAACATAATAGCCTTGCATTGTTCTGAAAGCAGCATGATAGAAGAAAAAGAATTACAAGAACCCAAAAAATTAATGTAACAATCAGTCCCCAATAGAAAAAAAAAAACCACACACCTGCAAATAATATCCCTCAAGAGGTCGCCATTACAGCTCCCACAATATGGTTGCCCAGCTTTCCAAATTGATCTAGTTAAAGGAGTTGTTCCACAAAAATCACTTACCCCTATCTACAGGTCAGGTGATAAATGAACGGTAGGGGATTAAGGACCCAGTAATCAGCAGGGCCCACAGCAGTCTAAATAGGGTGTTTGCATGTGTTCATTGTCACTTTATTCCTTCCCTATGGGTAATAGATGGTGGATTAGTGACTCCACTGAACTCCCTACAATTATAAGAGCAAATCCCAGATCGGACTCAAAACCCCCCACTCCCTCCCCCCATGTATGACCTATAGACAGTAAATGAAGTGCCAGGGAGCACATCTGGACACCCCTCCATTTATACAGGGGGCTAATCTCATTGACCAGCTTAAAACATAGAAGCAAAAGGTAAATAAAGACTAGTACCAAACACATTGCTGTTCTGATTTTGCTTCATTTTAGAGAGCTAAAGCAGTTCTTAGCTCCAACTTGTGTACACAAGCTTGCCTAAATTACCTCTCTCTGCTCTAACAGTGGCTGGGCTAGTTACTCTCTGCTGTGTGGTATCAGAAGGAAGGAGATATCTTCTCTGATCTTATCTTTCTACATAGAAAAAATCCTTCACCTGGTTCCCATCTGCATTAGGAGCTCTGTTGTCAGCCTCCATCACAGATTTGACCAAAAATGACAAAAAGTAGTGCAGCATGCAGCGCTCTTTTTTTTTTTTTTCTCCTACAGACCCCACTGTAGTCAGTAGGGTCTGTCGGGTGTCATTTTTATCCATCATGCAGACACGAGGTTGTGTAATTGCATCAAAGATAAGAGGTCACTCAAACGACAAAAAATACTCCACTGATTCTGTATTTTGTCCTTTGTTGGATTTGAACAGTTTTCTACACAACAACATTTTATTTTTTTAACTCTGTTTTGATATTTCAATAGCTATTTGTTAGACAGTGTACACAGAATAGGCAGCTCTCTCGCTATAGATAGAGGTACAGATTTATCTATATAGAGCGCTGCCTATATCTTTACACTGTCGGGGGGGAAAAAAAAAAAAACTAAAAAAAAAAACACAAATACTAAATCCGCACACAAAAGGTTTCCGGTCAGTTTTTAAGCAGTCCCATTGACTTCAATAGTAACTTTATCACCATTTTCAGAGTGAAATCCGGTGGAAGAATGAACATGTTCAAAGGTTTTTTTTTGCAAAAATGGTGGTTCTGAAACCCGATCTCAGAAAATTTGAGCCATGTAGACTACAGCTCGGATTTTCTATTAAGGTGATGGTTTTACAGTCCGTTTTTTAAAAGATTTGAAAAACCAAATTTGCATCGAACACGAACAGGAAAAGCTTGCCGTGAAGATAGGCCCTAACAGGGTGTCCTGGCAGCATTTACAGCCAGACATCCTGCTTTCGACAGTGTCATGGTTTTTCACAACCCTCCATCCATTAACGACCCAGGCTCAGCTAGGAGTAGGAACCGACAGAGCTGAAATGTCAGTCATTGCCATAGACCCATCCACAGCCAGCGCAGACAGGGGAAGTCTGAACCAGGGGCGGAGGAGGGTTTGGAGAGCAGCTTCTCTAAAAACAGGTAGATGAGAAAACCCCTTTAAGTAGCTCTTGTTTTTGTGATTAATCAGGTCTCCATACATTCATCCCCTGCTTCATAGATAGGTGATGAGTGTTACTGAAAGACAACCCCCCAAAAAAGTTAAATCGGGAACGGCACAATTCTCCACCATACTTGCTCATCAGAATTTTAGGAAAGCAGAGTGACAGCTTCTGCAACGGGTGGAGCAGTAAAGGAACCATATTAAGGCTGAGGCTAGGTTCACATGGTGTATAGCGGCACATTGTGTGCGCCACTATACGCCTGGTGTTATAGAAGTACACGCTGGCCAGCACATACTTCTAAAGCGCTCCGGACCCTTCCTTTCTATTAATGAGGGCTATGATTTTACCATATTTGTGGGGTGCATTGCAGCACAATTACATGACAAAGTACACCCCGCAAATATACCTTAAGAATTATTTATTCCATACTACCAAGATATTATCAGGCTTCACATAGAAGGGACTTCTACTTACAGCTCATTTTATTCTTGAGGTCGGGGTACTGTTGCAGAGGCATTTAAGGCCAGTATTACCTGGCAGCATATTAGCATCCAAATTACAATTGTAATTGCCCGACGCCCTGCAGCATTACCAATCTTCATAGTGTTCCAGGGGTGGGACTAGGAATCACATTTATCTCCTCTCCAAAATCACAGGAGATAAATGCCTAATGTCTGCGGTTCCAAGTGGTCAGACCCTCACCATCACAAGGACAGGGGTCCTGAATCTCCCAATGAGTGGAGCTGCAGTGAGCACCCCCGCTCTATCTACCGACAGGCGAGGATAGCCAAGCACAGCGCTCCGCTATCTTCAGCTGATAATAAATGGAGTGGCAGTGCACACAGAGGTTGAAGAGATCCAGTGATACCTATGTGATCTCCTATAGATGTCATTCATGATCCAAACCCTTTAAAGTATTTATCTCATCATTTACAACATATTAGGATTTGCCATAAATGTCTGATAGGCGAGGCCACTTCTCCACTCTGAAGGGAGAATTTGAAGGGCCCAGTTCTCGAGCTGAGTGCACTCCCCACCTATCAGACATTTATAGTATACACTATATGCCATAAATATCGAAGATAAGAAAACCCCGTGGAATGGCAGGGGTGGGACGTTGTGTTTTACATCCATATGACAGCTATGTAAAAGCGGCCTTGCAGTTAAAGAGTGAAAAAAAAGTATTGGAAACATACCCAAGAGGTTACCCAAGTCAAGCAACAGTGAGGCTCACCTATTCAGTAACATTCACCTATGAAGAAGCCTACTGTGCCTGAATGGATCAAAGCTTTCCCAGGTCTTTTGGCACAAAGGAGGTTAAATAATGCCGGATCGCTAGAATTCTATTTAAAAGTTTTCTGTACAAAAATTGAAACAAATTTTTTTTCTATGTACATAACTCCTCAGCACGCCTATAAATTAAAAGGTACACCAAAGGCACTTGCAAGTAAAAATCCACAACAGCTCTTACAGAAGCACACCTTTTCCTCGCAGGCATTGTACAAAGAGAAAGGGAGGAATCTCTCATTCTGGCAGGAAACTACCAACTAGTATGAAAGAGAAGTATGGTTCCTTATGCCAATGTTCACATGTAAAAAGGTCACCTCCGTATCATGAAAAACCGGTCCAAAATTCTGTGCTGATTTCAGAAGAATATTGAATTTTTTTTTTTACCTGACACAGAGCTCCAAATCCTCTGCATACAGCACAGGTGTCAAACTGCGGCCCTCCAGCTGTTGGGAAACTACAACTCCCATCATGCATTTGTATAATCTATAACAGTGGGAATGATGGGAGTTGTTTCCCAACAGCTGGAGGGCCACAGTTTGACACCACTGGCATACAGCTATG
This sequence comes from Phyllomedusa bahiana, assembly GCA_025379985.1. Lineage (NCBI taxonomy): Eukaryota > Metazoa > Chordata > Amphibia > Anura > Hylidae > Phyllomedusa > Phyllomedusa bahiana. The sequence goes on along the minus strand of JAODAL010004481.1, from coordinate 24,079 downwards.
TGACATAAATTGGGCTCCGTGCAGCTGCTATTACTGGAAGCTCAGAGCATTCAGTGTACAGACTGCAGTGAAGTCTTTGGATATGTTCACATGGGGCGGGTGCAGGAGGAGCAAAGTAAAAAAAATCAATAAGATTTTATAAAATGTGATGCATGTGGCAGAAAAAAACCAAACGCGTCACTGTGTTACAGCTTTTCCCTATGACAGGAAAATTTATAAAACTTTTTTTTTTTTTTTTTTAAAAACAACAAACTCTGCAGCTTTAAATCCGCAATAGGTTTGCATAATGTCTCAAGGTGTTTGTTTTTTTTCTTCTCTTCATAAATTACAAAATCGGTACTGAAAGGTTTATTTAAAAACCTGTGAATTTTCTGATTGTTCATTTATTTTTTTTCTATTTTCTGTATACGATTCCAGCCATCTTGCCCGAGTTGCTGTTAACCCCTTTATGATGGTCCCATTTTAGTTCCTCCCGACCAAGTATTAAATAGAATAATTTAATATGCCATATAAAACTATATACGCGCAGGGAGGAAGAGGGAGTAATTGTGAACTTTTTTTTTGCTTTGCAGATCAGTACTGCTAATTTTAAGGAAAAATTGTTTGTTCCATTTTGTGGTACACGTGACCTTCTGACCATTTATTCTGTAATTTTTTATTTATTTTACAGAGAGGCAGGGATGAAAAAAAAAAAAAAAAAGCCATTCTTGTCTTTTTCCAGTAATGTGTAGACCACCAAAGGGACACTACTATAAAATCACTTGTACAATATACTGCATTACATTGCCTTTTTACCAATCTTCCATGACATGGTATATTAGGAGCGCAATCATGGCAGACCTTCACTAAGTCCCCAACTGCAATGAGAACTAAACAGCTTCCCCTCCCACAACCCAAGATGGGAGTTGGCAGGGGGCACTGCACCACTGTGTAATAACAGATGACCACACCATGCAAGTGGTTCCAACCATGGAGCAGGCTCAGCTTTCACACACCCTTTGAGGTGCCATGACGTACATGTCATGCCTTGCCAGGCGTTAATGCATTTAGGAATTGGCATCACAGCAAATGGACAACAGTAGCCTGTATTCTGGATAGGACTCATTGGCTGCTATGGGAGAATGTCGTGGGCATGCTCTGTGACCTGTGCAGAGAGGAAGAGGTGGCGGCAAGCTGTGACCAACTATAGTGACATTATTATGTAATCCTGTGTGTGGTGATAATGAGGAGACTGCGGAGAAGTGATCTCTTCAAAACACAAAGAGGGACATGTATGAACGGGGCTTCGCCAGAAGTCTGGCGTCTTTTCAGCCAGACATCAGACGCAGCCCCGCTCGCTTCACTGAAATGCCTCCTGCACGCCATTATCAGGTGCACTACAGGCACAAGTGGCACTTTATGTGCCTGATTTCGGGGGGCGTGCGGGAGGCGGGGCGCACTAGAACAGTACAAAGCTAATAGATTTATAGCTTCGCTACGGCAATTCTAGGCGCATTACTGCTGGAACAGGTAGAACACTTTCAATGTAGTTTACCTGAGCCAGAAATGTCGTCCTAGCACTAGAATGAACCTGGTTTATGACCTGCTGTAGGAGCGGGTTCATAAATCAGGCGCATCCTATGCTATTTATTGCACATAAAATTTGGCGTTTAAACGCCAAATTTCATACATGTGGCCCAAAGTGTCAAGTCTATTGTGAGGTTCCGTCACTGGTGTGAAAACCACAGAGGACATGGAAAATTAAGACAAAACCATTTATTTTTTAGATTCCTATAGAGGTGGATGTAGAGCGCTGTGCATGTGTGGCCAACCCTCAATTATTTGCTGCAGCATACCCTGAAATCTAATTCCTCCAGATTTATTATAGCTGCCTACAGCATCTACTAGAGGAAGATTAAGGGTATGTTCAGACAGCGCATTGCGGCACGCATATATACGCGCCACAATACGCCTTCAATAGCGCTGTTAAAAGTAAGCTCTGATCAGCACGCACTTTCAACGTGAGGCAGCTCTCTGCGTCGCATACTTTCCTATTTTGAGACTAATAAGTGCCCGAAAGTAGTGACCGTTCACGTCTTCTTTTTTTTTTTTTTGTAAAAAGGATTGTAAGATAACCATCGTCTGAACGACGACCGATTTAACACAGTACTCGGTGAGTGCTGTACTTGATTGATTTTGCCATTTTTGCGGGGCGTGTAAACATACCCCAAGAGTCAATGGGGTTTTCTCACCACAATGATTGACTTTTAACAATTAGCGAAAGGTGAATAAAGACCATTACCAGATGCATTGCTATTTTGATTTTGCTTTGTTCAAGTGTTGGAAGATTTTGTCTCCTCTGTGTGCACACAAGTTTCTCTTGGTTACCGACCTCTCTGCTGTCTTTTCTCTGATTGACCTAAGCTGCTATCAGTCAGACCATAGCGAGTCACTCCCTCCAGAGTTTTCTCTCTACCACAGCAGCTTTGTTTACTTAAAGGTATTTTGCCATGATGTAATGTTGACGTGGGATCCTCCAAAATGGGTATTTAATCACTTTTCTAAATATATGTGATTACAAAAAGTGAAGCCTGTGAGAGCTACAGCATTTCTCAATTTCCCTTAGTTACCTGAAAGCTTCCACTAGACACGACCGAGGAGCTGACAGGCTGCGCTTGCGTGAAACACTTATCTGATGACAGGGAAAATGAATGAGCTTCAAGGGGCTAGGGAGAAATGTGCAGTGTATGAGCCTGTGTCTGCACTGTTGAAATGTCATTATTTTAGTTACGTTTTGAGACGCTCCCTTACTCCTCACTCCTTACTCCCCCCCTCCCTCTCAGCCCTGCAGCTTTCATGACTCAGCATGATTTGTTGACATTCTCCATGTGCTGATAAGGAGGTAAGTAACTTGTGTACTGGCAAATCCCCTTTAAGGTAATGACAAAGTTTTAAGGTTTAGCGCTCTGTAGCTTTGTACACTACAGTAATTGATCTCCTGCACTCGCATCCCTGTAACAGAAATTGCTAGGAATAGCAGAGCCGATATGCCAATCCATGCTATGGAGCCATTCACAGCCTGATCAGGAAGTGGGATTCTGAAGTTGGCTATGGCTCTGTGAAACAGCATGATGAGGATGCCTCTTTAAGGCATATTACCTTGTCATAAAGCAATGACATATCACAGATGAGCGGTCACTTTTTATCCGAGAGGGGCCCAGAGGTTGATCTTGCATGGATTATATAGATTGAAGGGGTTGCACCGCTGATCCTAGCGAGACGAAGCAGGGGATATCAAGCTCTATATGGACTCTACAACATTTATTATCAATTGAAAACAAAGCAGGATTTAGGTAGTAACCAGCACAGAATGGTGGACTTACAAATGTTAATGTGGACACTGAGTAAATATGTGAATAATCCTCTTTGGTCAAGTTTTTTAAAGGACATATTCTATAGATAATCCATTTACAGTCTTGCCGTTCAATATGAGCATCACTGCGGCTCCAAGAAAAGACAGGTGATCGATCGGCTGTCTCCATATCGCGCAAAACCTGGTAAGGACACCACAAGTGGCTGCCCTCACCATGCATGCAACGTGACAGAGCAGATAATTAAAGGGGTTGTCTCACTACAAGGATTGCTGCTTTTTATGTTAAAGATCTTGCAAAAACAAATCACTTTGCAATATATGTCCATTAACAGTGTCCTCCCTATTCCTAGATATCCCCTCTTGTATGGGCTACATCAAATCCTCAGGTCGCTATAGCTACAGACCTGGCTTCTACTGCAGCCTAGTGAAGCCGGTAAACACCCCCCTGAATTCAAAGTGAAACCAAGAAAACGGGACTGAGGTAAGAGGAATCAATGTAGTGAGACAAGCCCTTTAGCAAGGACCTTATATTTCAATGGGGTTTTTTCCTTCTTCATTAAAGTGGAAAGAGGCTGAACTGTCAGCAGAATTGACGTTTGAGCACTGGCAAATAATCCCATCAATCTCGTGAGAGGAAAAATAAAAAAAGTAGTAAAATAAAATCTCAAATTTGCTAAAACCAAATACAGCAGTTACGCATTTGTCACAGCAGTTGTTATGCGCTCGCTACAAACGTGAGCTGCCTAATAAAACCAGGCCGGCTGCTTAGTTTCTCTTAGGTTTTATTGCCGTACGCATTTCTGAAAATGGCGCTACTGAAGTGACGTGTTTTTGCCTTTGCAGAAATGACCAGGTGTCTTCAAGCCAGTTGAAGGTTTTTTTTTTCGTTTTTTTTTTTTGTCTGTTGCTTAAAATTGATTAATAAGTCCGGTAAATAACTAGAAAACTGACTAAAAGATTCCCTTGTGACTAAAGCATTTTTAAGGGCTTCACAGAATAAAAACAAAAAGACTAAACCGAGTCCTCCGAGCTAGACAGGTCCTCAAGGAGAGGTCAGGATGCTGCCGCTTTTGTCAAATTTTTTACCCTTTGATAATGCTGCGACCTGCTTCAGCAATTCCCGATTTTTGCCCTGAAAAGATAAGAAGTATAATAATTAGAATACAGAGGCAGAGAACATGAGATCAGAGCCAACAACATGTTGTAAGGAACAAATAAGGTACGAGAGCCCTGCCAGTTGCCAAACCTTATATGAGCAGATGGGACATAGGAGACCAGAGCTGTGTTTAAAGGGAATGTGTCATAAAAAATGACATAGTTTAACTTACATTTTTCTGTTCAACACATTTTTTAAATTAATTTTTGGTTATTTTTTTTTTTTACATTTTCCAGATCAGTTTCCATATTTTTTAATAATTCTTAAGTCCTGCAGTTGTCACTTTGGCCACTAGGCCCAATAATAGTCTCACACTTCCTGTCCCGTACAGAAAGATTCTCAGTTGTCTGCTCATTATCAGCACACAGAGGGTCAAACTGAAAAGAGACACCAGTGTGAATAGATAACACAGGATCCACCAGTCACAAGAAGAGATGTCACAGTTCACCCTTTCACCTCCCTGCACAGTGACTTCCTCCACGGTCACAGAGCATGACTAGAAAACTCTGCTATAGAAGTGAATGGGACTGAGTCAGTCTTAAGTGTCCTATGTGCATGAAGCTACTGTAAAGCATCTCTCTGAGTGCTGTTAAAGCAGTGCAAACAAGGCCTAGTGGCCAAAGTGAAAACTGCAAGACTTAAGAATTATTAAAAAATATTGAAAGTGATATGAAAATGTAAAAAAAAAAAAAACAAATACAAAAAAAATTCCTAAAAAATATGTGTTTAACATAAAAATGGGACTTAAACAATGACTTTACACTTTGCTTTCCTTTGTTTAGTCCTCTTATCTTGTGAAATTTCAGATGCTAGGTTAAAATAATTTCCCTGCAGGTTTTAGGGCCCCTTTACACTTTTTTGGCCAAAAACATGGTAATTATTCACAGTTTCTTAAGCATTATCTGTGCCCGTGTATATATAAAATTATGGGCCACATATATGAGTTTTGGCGCCCAGGCGCGTTTCTTTTGTGCACATTAGTAGTGTAGAATGTGCCCGAATCTTTGAACCTGTTCTCCTGCGGGTCATAGATTTAGCGCTTTCTAGCTACTAAGTGACATTTCCGGCTCAGGTAAACCACTTTGAAAGTGCTCTACCTGTTCCGCAGTAATGAGCCTGGACTTGCCGATAATCAGTCATAAATGTGTAGAATCGTACGGTTGTATTGCGACGCCTCCAGCACGTCCCTCCCCCCTCCGATCTCAGGCGCATTACAAGATGCCAGGGGTGCTCTGTAACGCGCCTGATATTGGCATGCACCTCATTAAAAATAGAGCGAACGGAGCGGAGACTGTTTTCAGGCTGAAAAGACTCGAGTTCTGGTGCAGCCCTGCACATAGATGTTTCATAGAAATGTATGGGGTACAAAATGCAACAATCTGCTTGAAAAGCTGCTATATCTACAGCATGCAGCTACGGACACAAAAAAAAAAAAAAAAAATGCAAAGAAAAAAAAAGCAGCATCGCTGAAGTGTTTTATAATTTGCTTACTAAAGGGGTTGTCTCGCCATGCTGCATCAGAGCCACAAGAAGTTTTACATTCATGCATCCTCCTTATTCCTGGTCAGGGTATTTGGGGTTCTATAGCAGTGATTAGAATATCGGCTCCATATTCACAGCTCTTTTTATTGAACTTACATGAGAGTAGATCTGATCTAGGTAATTAATCTCCCTTGTTTGCTAGAGATAACACACTGTTCTCAAGCTGCTGACAGTCCAACCTGTGATAGATTTTATCTGCTCTAACAGTCAGAGCAGAGAGAGACTCGCGGAGCAGATAATAACTCATCTCCTCAAGACAAACAAACAAAAAAATTCGATTTCCTGACCCTATATATTGAAAGCTAATCTTTGTAGTGAGAAAACCCCTTTAACTTCCAGCTAACATCTGGTTGCTCAAAAAACAAACACCACCACACAACCCTGAGTGAAGGCATGCAGCGGGTTTTTTTTTTTTTTTGTAGCAAAACTGGCACCCTATCCTTGTTCAACACAGTCTGTGAAACAGTAAAACTGTGGTCTGCATCAGCTCCTCAGGTCGCTATAGCTACAGACCTGTTTGATCTATCCCGATAGGCTGCCAGCACTGGTTGCTATAGCTACAGACCTGGCTTCTACTGCAGACTAGTGGAAGCCAGTAAAACCTGAATTCAAAATGAAACCAAGAAAACATGACTGAAGTAAGATGAATCAATGGAGTGAGACAACCCCTTTAAAACTCCTAGACCCCAATGCAAAATTTACGAGATGGCCCACCTACCATGTGCCATTTATAATACTAGTAGTTTCACATGTGACAGAAGAGCCTTCGGGCCCCCTCAGGCTTCTGGGCCCAGTAGCGGCTGCTACCTCTGCATCCGCTATAGCTACGCCCCTGTTGAGGTTACTAACAAAACGGGATAGTCTGTACCTGCAACTGCTCCACGGACTCTTTGTGAGCCTTTTCCATGCCATTCATCTTTGTCCTCAAATTATTCTCTTGGTACTGGAAGTCGGCTTTCAGTTCTGTAAGCTGAGAAAGAAGAAAAATAAATAAGCATCAGACCTAGTGATGTGATCACACATTAAGGCTATGTTCACATGGCATATTTCCAGGGCTTTGGGGTATAATTGCAATACAATGCACCCGAAATAAGTCCCACAAACACGGTAAAATGATAGCAATCATTGAGTGCTATCATTTCCCGGGCACAGAGTACTCGCTCTTAAAATGTGCCATGTCACTTCTTTAGGGGGGAGGGGGGGTATGGGGTCAGGGAAAGTGAAAGGGAGTCCGGCTGGAGTGCTGATAAAAGTACGCGCTTAACAGCGCACAGGTACACGCCACTATACGCTTGTGACACACCGCTATACCCGAAGGCTATTTTCACACGCCGTAATTGCGGAGCGTACAGTACAGCCGCAATTACGCCGGGGGATTTAAGGGTCATGATAATCAGCGCGTGCCTCTACAGCGCAACTACCCGCCGGCCCCCTTGACATGCATTACTCGTGGCGTGTATTCGCCACCCGTCATTGACATGTCACTTATCCCCCCCCCCCCCCGGTGTATTGTATTGTGTGAGTAGGGAGAGGAGGCGTAATCCATAGTTCTCTATGAGAACTATGGATTACCGTAATTTTGGCGTGCATCTCGCTCGTATTAGAGCGCAAATACGACGCGAAATGCGCACCAAAATTTGCCTGTGTGAACATAGCCTAAGAGGAAAGAATCCCTTTGTAGAATACAGCCATAAAATTAAAAGGAGCGGAGCCTGTGCTTTTTTGTTGAAGGGGGATATTTCTATGTTTTCCAGGATAAGGCTGCAAAAATGACCTTACATCACAGTAGGTAAAAGGGGGGGGGGTGTGTGTGTGTGGGTGGGGGGGGGGGGGGGGGTAGGAGAAAGAGTAAAACGGAGAAAGAAAAAAAAAATATATATATGTGGGTTCCAACTCCGTGAAAGGAATGCAGTCAGTGCGGTCTAAAGTCTTTGAAAGCGGCAACCAGAGGACTCTGCGTTCATGCGCTGTTCCATTGACATCACCTCTTCGGATGTCAACAACGCATGAGCAGTTATATATTGCAGGGAGTACATTTTTTTCTTTCAGTTGTACAACACCTTTAACTGGTTCCAACCTCTCTGTGGAGAGGAAAAGCTTGTTCTGGGCATTGCAATGAGTGGCTGTTTGCAAGACCTGAAAGACATACCCCTGAGTGCACATTTAAAAATCAGGTCGCCAGCTGACCCGATAGACCCTGAATGCCACTTACAGATTATCATGTAATTTATAACCATTGAATATAAAACTGGCTTCTCTGCTATAGTAAAATACAATATCACCCAAGCAATATAAATATAATAAAATAATAAATAATATGTATAGGATTATATAATAGAGGAGCTGAGCTCTGATATATAGATTTATATGATACAGGAGAGAAGCTGAGCTCTGATATATAGGGTTATATGATAGAGGGAAAGAAGCTGGGCTCTGTGATATATAGGGTTATATGATAGAGGGAGAGAAGCTGAGCTCTGTGATATATAGGATTATATGATAGAGGAGAGAAGCTGAGCTCTTCGATATATAGGGTTATATGATAGAGGGAGAGAAGCTGAGCTCTGTGATATATAGGATTATATGATAGAGGGAGAGGAGCTGAGCTCTGTGATATATAGGGTTATATGATAGGGGGAGAGAAGCTGAGCTCTGTGATATATAGGATTATATGATAGAGAGGAGCTGAGCTATACCTGTTTATCAAACCTTCTTGTTATTCACTCCTGAGGAAGCACGCGATGCCAGCGTGCGAAATGTGTTGAGAGCTTTTGTATTTTAAAAATGTATTGCTTTTTAAATCATAATTATTTTTAAATAAAATGGACACTCTGTCTTGAGTTTATGAGTGTGCATTAAGGAATTATTTCTCTTAACCCAATTGTGATCCGAAGCGCTGAAGACCCTGGGGTTACATACCCACTTTTCCTTTATATTGTGCGTTATATATACGTCAATTCGGACTGTGCTGAATAGGACGATCGAGTGGTCAAGCTGCTGGACTCTTTTGGGGAGATACGTGCTTATATGTGTTGTACCATTAATTATGTACAACCAGCTCAAGTGAGCATAATAGAATTATAACAATTTTATCCATTGAAATTTAATACTACACTATATTGGTGCGCCTTCTGTCTCTCCCCCTTCCCCTATTTCTTTTGTCCCTTTTTTTGAGTTCTAAAGGGCATAGGAATCCACACAATTTGTGAACTATATAGGTTTATATGGTAGAGAAGAGAAGCTGAGCTCAGTGATATATAGGGTTATATGATAGTGGAGAGAAGCTGAGCTCTGTAATATATAGGGTTATATGATAGAGGAGAGAAGCTGAGCTCTGTGATATATAGGGTTATATGATAGAGGGAGAGGAGCGGAGCTCTGTGATATATAGGGTTATATGATAGAGGAGAGAAGCTGAAATCTATCACCCGGTTATATTTCTATCACCTCCTGCTCTGACAAAGAAGCATAACCCACCTTACAAGTTTGCTTTAAGTTATTGGAATACCCCTATTAATTGTGCAGGTTGCAGGGCCTCTAGACACGTGATGGATGACACTTGAGCAGTGGGTCACTTACCTTCTTATCTTTTTCCAGAATCGTCTGATCTCTCTGCTGCAAGAGCCGTTTTAGCGACATAACTTCTTCTTTCAATTGACTGATAAGGACAAAGTTGTCTGTACCACCACTGTCCGTCGACTGATTGATTGAACTACTAAAATAATACATGCTGGAATTTAAATATTTATTGTAATATCAACAATAATATGATGGCTGTCGTATGAGCACAGTATACAAAGTGGTGGAAACATCTCAGTACACATATAAAATCGCTTCTCAAGCAGGTCTGAACTACTCTCGCCAAAAGTAGGGGCATCCGCGTCCCACAAACAGCACAGGGCAGGGATGAAAAGGCTGCCCCTGTTATACGAAAAAGACACGTGCAGAATTTCTCAATTGTAATGTTCTACTAGTCCAATATTTGTAAAGGTGTAGTGGCGGCTAAGTGCTGCTGTACTCGGTGTCTGAGAATTTGCTTTCTACAGTCACAACAGTATCTATGCAAATGGAGGCTTGGCCATGTGGGAATATGTAACCAGAACAACAGGGCTGACTTTGGTCCTATCCTTAGCTTTCAGCTTGAGATGCATGGACGGCCATCAACGAACCTCTCAGCATCAGTCAAACAATCCTGATTACAAAACTTGCCTAGAAAATTTGCCATGTGGCATGAATTTCAAAAAAATAAGTCATGGCTATTGCATGAAATCTGCAACATTTCAACACCAGGAAAAACCCAGAGGAGAGGCTTTAAAAATAATGGCAAATTAAGGTGCAACAGTTGAGGGTAAAGCCTTTATGATTTACAGTAGTACAGGGATGTGCAAGATCAGGAGGGCAGTGTGATGCATTGTGAGCCATGTGAACAAAGCACTTTAAAGGTATGTTCACACGGCGTAATTGCGGCGCGCATTTTGGTCGTATTAAAGCGCAAATTATGGTAATTCATAGCTCTCAGAGAACTATGAATTATGTCTCATCTCCCCCGGTATACAATATGATCGTACTGTACGCCGGATAAGAGATGTGACATGTCACTTCTTCGCGGTGCTTACACGTCGCTGATAACGAGAGCGAACGGGGCCGGCTGGAGGCCTAAAACACACGGTGTATTGCGCCGCGTACAGTACACGCTCCAATACGCTGTGTGAACATACCCTAAGGCTATGCTCAATTGCTGTCTTTCCATGTGTAGTTTGTCACGCAATGTGTGTGTACATTCAGTATCAAAATCTGCACTGTAAATGACCCCTAACGGGCGCCTTCTTTCTTTATTAACACAAATATGATGCACTGAGCATGATGTATATTTTTACACATCTTTATTTGATTTTTTTTTTTTATTTTTTTATTCTCGCGTTACATAAAAACAGAAGAACGCGTCCATTGAAATCCGAACATGCACAACCCACACCAAATATACATCTATTTAGGTTCTGGTGCGTAAGCGAGTCAAAGAAAAAAATTCATGGAAACGTAAACTTACATGCATTTCTTCCTTTTAATATACGCATATTTTCTAGCATCTTTTTAAAATTGTACAAATCTATTCTAAAAAGATATTTATCCACAAAACTGAACCCACCAAAGTGTTGACTCAGCTTTGTAGGTCCCTGTGCAATAAATATTAACTAGGTTGAGGCTCCTACTGCCATATCAAAGAAACATTCACATGGTTTTGAAGAAAAGACGTATGACGCTGCAAACACCGAACGATGTCAATTAGCAGCAGAGGAGAGCACAGCGCTTGAGGATTTTTACAGCTGAAGTGCAGGATAATTCCGGGTTTCAGAAAGCCCCAGCCAACACTTAGCTGTTCATGTGCATGTGGTGCAGGAGTTATTAAAATCTGATTTTTTCCTCTGCAGAAGGATTGTCAACGTAGGTAGGAGTTACATTTAACTACACAGGATCTATGCAGCGCGGTCAGTAGTTTGGCAGGGTCTCTGACAGTCTTTAAACAGAAACTGTCAAATGAATCAACTAATATATGTGCTACAACTACACTATAAAATAGGGACAGCAGCTTGGACAATCAAACCCCCCACTTTTAATACACATACCTGTCTCCATTGGATGGCTTGGATTCCAATTTGGGCTTCTTCTTTGGAGTTTCATTCTGAATTGCTGTAGTGGATTTATGACTGCAAGAAGAAGAGTCTATATAACTCCCCGGCCTGCCTGACGCAGATTAGAAATTCATGGCCTTAACGGGGTGTCCCAACAGGACAACTAGCCCCATCTGCTGATCACTGTAGGTCCGGCTGCTAAAACGCCCAGTGATCAGCCTATATGCAGCCACATATTAAACCCATAAGCAAAGGTACAGTAATAGGTCAACTGGCACCATCCATAAAAGGCAGTCTCCAAAATGGATTTGGATAGGTGTCGTCCATTGGACATACAACACCGTTAAAGGGATGTTCCAACCATAGACTTTGATGGCACATTAATGGGATAAGTCATCTAAGTGTGGTAGGTGAGGGTTCCACCTCTCAGACGGTCCCCAAAAGTGTCAGAATGAATACCCGGTAGTACCCACTTACGACTTTCCATTCTGTTCTATGGGAGTTCCGAGTAAGGGTGAGCAGCGTTTTTGGCTATATTCAAATCTCCTGCAGAACAGAATGGAGAGTATTGTGCAAGTCCGACTGGCTCCCCATTCTAAGGTGACATTTTCGTGGTCCGGTTCCTGATAGAGGTGCGGGTCCCAGACCTATCAGTCTTTGATGGCATATCCTATAAATATGCCAAAGTCTATGGTAGGAACACTCCTTTCAAATGTTGAAAATTACAAAGCTCTTTTAGGCTCAGTGCACACTACAGTGAGCCCTATATTTGGGGGGGCATGTATGAAAACTGTCTAGGTCCAAGACTTTCTTTGTTGCTCATAGCAACCAATCAGTGCTCCCATTTCATTTCATATAGGGCTCTGAAAAAATGGAAGGGGCGCTCTGATTGGATCCAATGGGCAACAAAAAGTCTTACGCCTAGACAGTTTTCATACATAAGGCCCTTGGTGTTATATGGCAGGAAAACTTCTGCATAAAAATATGCATAGGGCTCCATTCACCTGACAGATGCCCGTTGGTCTTTACTGGGCTGGTACACATCAGTATAACCTTTTTATTTGACCTGTATGTGAAAGTGCATAAGATTGCACTTTCATATACAGTGGTCCACAACAAAACAAAACTACGCCCTCAAACAATGTCACCCCCCCCCCCCTCCCCACACACAACATGCTATGGTATACCACGTAGGGCTAGAGCTTCAAGAGAACCTGTCGGCTGCTTTTTGCTGGCTGAACAACGGGCATCATGAAATATCTGCAGGTTACCAGACACTAAGGCCTCATTCACACGGCTTATTCTGGGACGGATTGGAGCTGTACTGCGTGCCGTATTTGCGCTGCAGTACGGCTCCAATCCGTCCCAGTAACTACGGTAATCCACAGTTCTCATAGAGAACTGTGGATTCCGTCTCTTCTCCCCGCTCGGCAAATCTGCCGCGGAGGGAGAAAGTGACATACACATTATTTACGGTGTGTACGCGCCGTGAATAATGAGTGTCTCTGGGGCCGGCGAGCTGCCGGTCAGCGGCCCCGCCCCCCCTGCACGGCTGCCGACGTAATTGCGGGGTGAAATCCGTCCCCGCAATTACGTCGGCAGCCGTGTGAGCATTGCCTAACCATATGGTTTTTACCCCGAAACGCTGCGGTGTTCCCAGGTAGAACACCCTGTGACATAGCGGCCAGGAAAGGCGAGTCCTATGTGAGGCTTCTCCCCGGCCCCTCAGCTTAACTGACGGCTCCCTCCCTATAGAGAGACACGGAAGAGAGCTGTCAGTCAAGCTGAGGGGGTGAGGAGAAGCCACACATAGGACCATGCACAGCGGCTTCTCCCTGTACCCGGCACCAATTCACTGGGTATTTTACCTGGGAACGCTGCAACATTTCAGGCCAAAAACCACATAGTTGGTATCAGGTAACCTGCAGCTATTTCATGCTGCCACCATTCCAGCAGCATAAAGTAGCTGACAGGCTCCCTTTCACGTCTGCTTGGTTGTATCATTTCCTTTATGAGCTCAGATGAGGGCTGGTATTATAACAGAACACTTACCTTTGCTTCCAAATTCCCTGGTCTCCTTCAGGGCTTAAACTACTTATCCTAAAGGAAACAAACACAATTTTGTGTTAAATATAATATAGTATAAGAAATGATTAAATTAGTTTTCTAATCATTTTGTTAATAAACTATGGGTGCGTTTTTTGGATGCTTTTTTTGTGCAGAAAACGTACAGCATTAATTGCTGTACCTTTTTGCACATAAAGCACATCTGAAAAACGCACTGTGTGAAAGCACCCTTATGGTATGTTCACACGATGTACTGTGGCGCGTACAATACGTGCCACAGTACATCGTGTCTTTCGGGAGCTCGCGCTGATACGCACGTACTCCGGCCGGCCCCAATGCAATACTCACGGCGTGTAATCGGCCAACGGCGAAAAGATGAGAGACTGCGGTTTTTGCAAATACAGTGACAAAAACCGAGGTCGTGAGACGGGGGGGAGGGGGCGGGGTATTGGTGTGGAACGGTCGACTTAACGACAGTTTTATCTGATGCTGTGTGGATCTAGCCTTAGGGTATGTTCACAGACAGTGTCAAAAACTGGTTTCAGCACAAAATACACACATACATGCATAATAATATTGAAAAAAAGGCACCAAAAGACTCTCCAAAATTCATGTTGAAAAAGCCTTTAAAAAATGCTCCCAAAACCTGATGTGTAAATTTCCTCTTCAAAACACTCTTTAAATAAGACTCTAAAAATTCAAATACTGTCAAAAAATTAGGTGTTTTGCAGAAAAGTATTTGAAGAGTAAATTTCCTCTTCCGAAAACGGTGTGTAAACATATCCTGAATACAGGACTAACACCCCCAAAAAAAAAAATTTCCTATCCCCTCACCTTGTATCCAGCACTGGGCGATCCTTACTCTCCACCGGACTTCTGTACACTTCTTGCGTCTACTGCATGGTGGTGTCGGGAAGCAGTAATATGTCCCATAAGCAAGAAGTAAACAGAAGTCCAGTGAAGAGTGAGCATGGCGCAGCGCTGGATCGAGATGAGGGGAGTGTAAAAATGGTTTAATTTTATTTATTTTAAATTGGCAGCAGTATTCTGCAAAAAAAAAAAAGTGGCCAGCCGTATTATTGCACAATAGGATACAGATGTAGCCCATTGTGGAGAGACCAGACACTCACTTGTGGTGGCTGCTGCTATGCCTGTGGTGGTGGTGATGATGATGGTGGTGATGGTGTTTTGGATGATGCTGGTCTTTCTCAGTAAGAGAAGAGGACGAAGAATTTGAATGGGTGGAACCCAAGCTTTTCCGCTGCTCCTTAGTCTTCTGCAGAACCCTCTTGTAGGACAGTGTGCACAACCAACACAGCAACTTCCCATCAACCTAGAAGACATAAAAGAAGTGGATCAGAACAGTTTCCATTTGCAGTCAAGCACACAAACGTAGAGGCCTCTGAAAACCACAGTGTGTTGCTCCGTGTAGATTTTACCTTTCTTCGGCCTTCTTCCTTTCGGTCGAAAGCGCACTGCTGTTTGCATTGTTCGCAGGTTTGTGGAGGTCCGTACTTCTTCTCTGAGTTGGTGCAACGCTGACACTTGGTACCAATAAATGCTGCAATTATGTTACAGTACTGACAAGGCTTGGGCTGTAGAGAATACATGGAGAGAGGGGGGAGGAGTAAGAAACAAAAAGATCAGTAAGAGTCATGTTTAAAACATAGTATTAAAGGGGTTGTCTCGCTACCAGGATTGCTTTTTATGTTAAAGCTCTTGCAAAAACAATTCACTTTGTAATGTGTGTCCATTAACAGTGTCCTACCTATTCCTAGATATCCCCTCTTGTATGGGCTGCATCAGCTCCTCAGGTTGCTATAGTTACAGACCTGTTTGATCTATCCTGATAGGCTGCCAGCACTGGTTGCTATAGCTACAGACCTGGCTTCTACTGCAGCCTATAATTAGCCAGTAAACCCGCCCCCGACTTCAAAATGAAACCAAGAAAACAGGACTGAGGTAAGAGAAATCAATGTAGTGAGACAACTACTTTTGTCCAGATTATTTTTATGAAATATTTACACTACGGGTGCCCCTATTTAAAAAAAAAACAAAAAAAAAAAAAAAAAAAAAAAACACCCCACTTGATTCCCCTTCTCGCCACCTTTTCGGTGCTGCTGCTGTCTTCCAGGTGCTTGAGGCCGCTGCAGCCAGTCATTGGTTGCGATAGTCTTGACCCGATCCCAGCAGCTGGAAGTCCCCAGAAGAACCAAAGGAGACGGCAGCAGCACTTGACCGTGGTGAAAGGGGAGAGGAGTAAGGATTTTTTTTATTTTTTATCAGGGCACCAGTTGTCCAGGTTGTTTTTATTAAATATATTTAGACAACCCCTTTAAAAGAGTTTATTCCTCAGCGTTATGTTTTTATGATTCTGTACAACAAGCTCTGCACAGGTCTCCTGCCACGGAGCAGGCTCTTGGTCGTCTAATCCTATCCAAGCTCCTGCTCTCACAGAATGGATCTTAGGAACCTCCGATTAGTCCAGACCTACACAATCTGGCAGGAGGTGAGGGTCCAAGCGCCCCTAACTGCCCAGGAACACCCCCAAACCAAGTGGTACTGCCCATGTGTTTGTGTTCACACAAACAGCACCCCGTTATCGGGCATCGCGAGCTCTCAAACTCCTTGGGTGACCCACATGTGGCCCGTATATTATACAGACCAGGATTAGTTATTTAACCCTTACCATCAAGAGAGACCATGATATTTACTTGGGTTGGTCTGTGCCTTTACCCAGGTCACCAGTTTTCACACAACCATGGACTGAGGGAACTGCAGCCAGCCCTTGGGTCTCTGCTTCCCGGACACTAATGCTTGTTGCTCAGGCAGACTAAGTGCTGTGCAAACAACAGCCAGTGCCACAATGACACAGGAATATGCTAATACATTATAGGCAGAACATAAAGAATGAATCTACTAATAAAAATGCAACTTACCGTTCCAAACTGCTTAACATTTTGCGCACATTTTTTGCATATAGTGTTGGTTTTACTAGACAAAAAGAGAAGGCGAGAATGAGCAACAGCATTTAGGAAACAGAGCAAAGAATTGGCACCGTCACAAAACCTCGTGTGGAAATAGAGATCAGCAGCATCCCAGGGTATTGGGAGCAAAAGAGAATAAAAGACGAATATACAACTTAAGAGCCCTTAACAAGTATTCCCATCTTCCAGGTCAGGAAGCGGCAGAGAATAGAGGTGGCGGCATTTGTGCAACCGCAGCATTGGGAACTCCCATAGAGTCACAGCCGCAGCCACTGACTTGTCCCCATCTCCAAACTTAGTAAAGAACTGGTTGTCAGAGTTTAAAAGGGCGCTCTGTTTTTTTTAAAAAAATGCTTTAGCCTGTCGGGTAGATTATAAAATAGAAAGTAAAAAACCTCACCAATTAAACCTGTTTGTTCCAATGCAGCCACTGCTCCCGCCTGGTGACGGGACCTTTCATTATTCATATGACCCTACAGTGAACCACACGGCACGTGACCACTGAGGCCTGTAACTGGCTGCAGTGTCATGATGACGACTGTGGGCGCGCCGGGACCAGTGGCAGCACTGGAGTGATGTGAGGGTTTGTTTTTTTTTTACCCTCATACCATCCCTGACTGGCTAACAAACATTTTGTAATTGGAAAACATCTTTAATAATTTAAACCTATAGAATAAAAAAGGTTAAAAAAAATAAAAAAAAATCCACCTCTGCTTCAGCAGTGATGATCCATGTGGCCCCTGCAGCCAAATAGATGGATGATAGGTCCCTACCCTAGTACAATAAGAGGCTGGCGAGCCCCGGCACTGACTGAACAGTTCAGCAGTGGATGTTTTTGGGGTTTTTTTCTTTTACATTTTCCACAGCTCATTTCATTTCTTGAACTCTTGGGCAACGCCTTTAACATCGCCCCACAAAGCGAGTCAATGGAGAAACATGCAAATCAACCTACAGGTGCGTCTCATGAAAGATTTAATAGTCCTCTGACCAATCCGAGAGGGATGACAGCCTGTACAGGTCAGCAGATAATTACAGGGCGTCACGCCTAAAATTAGCCCTAGAATTTCTGGATCTGCAATGGATACCGCCTGCTCTGTCGTACAGCTATTATTCTGGGTTTGGCTAAGTGCACACGGCAATGGTAGAATACCGTCGCTTTCTGTTATAGAATCTGATCAGTATTTTACAAATGGTTTTCATTTTTTAAGTGTGCGGATTTTGCAGTCAGTTTCCAGCCCATTAACATTGAACTGTGCTATAATCTGCTGTTTTCAAGAGAAATAAGACGGATTTATAGAACACGTTCTAAGTTTTTTGAATGTATTTCCAAGTCAACAGCAAGAGATTTGACAGAGGGAAGGGGATCTCTGTGTCCTCCATAGGCATCACTTTGTGCGATCACATGGGGGTGGTGGGAAGGAGTGAGTGTGTTTGTAGAGGGGGGTGATGGTTGTTATGACACCTGAAAGTCTAACAACCATCTCTGTTCTGTCTGTAAGGCCATGTTCACACGGCTTAAACTGGGACATATCTCACCCCGTAATTTGCGGCGTACTGCGCTAAATACGGGGCAAGATACGTCCCAGTCATTACGGTAATCCACAGTTCTCATACAGAACTATGGATTACGTCTCCTCTCCCTGTTCGCACAATACGGTGAGCGGGGAGAGAAGTGACATGTCAATTACTCACGGGGTATACGCGCCGAGAATAATGAATGTCTATGGGGCCGGCGGGCTGTTGGCCGCCCTGCCCTGCTCCCGCCCCCGTACACACGGCGTAATTGCGGGCTAAATACGTCCCATAATTATTGCCGTGTGAACCTGGCCTAACAAAGGCCCTGAGAGCTGGTATAATAAACTGCAGTACAGTCCTGTATGACAATGAATCAATCACGATCAAGTGATCACTCAGACCAGTCCCATGCGGAGACAAGTATTGAAAAAAAAAAAAAAAAAGCCCCCCTTTTCCCCTTATAAATTTTTCAAAAAATAAAAAGAAAAAAAACCCATTGGGAAAATTTCCCTTGTCAAAAACCACGGGGAAAATCTTGTTTGGTTTTTGAAACTTCCCCCCTTCATGCAGCTGTTTTTCCCGGGTTTTTTAAAGCCCCTCTTTTTTCCCCAAATTAAAAGGGGGAGGAAAGGGGTTTTTTCCGGCACTCCCAAAACCCCAATTTTCTGCAGCGTGTATCAATTTCCCTCCTTTCTACACTAGCCCCAAATTCCGGGGCCCATTAACTCCTTTCACCCCCACCCCCCCCCTTTCGTTTCAAGGGTTTCCCCAAAAATTTTCAGGGGCCACCCAAAACCCAAAAAGGTTTAGGGGGAAAAACCCTTTTCCCCTTTTCCCAAAAGGGGGTTGCACCGGGGGCCTTCCCGATTTTTCAAGTATACTTTGTGTCGGGGGGTACGGTTTCTTTTCCACCCTTTGGAGCCGGGGGCAAGTTTGGAAACCCGGTTTCCTCCCCCAATGGTTTTGCTTAAAAAATTTAAATTTTTTTTTTGGTGTTTTAAGGAATCTGGAAAAAAATTTTGATTTAGTGCGTTTTTTGTAAAAAATGGTATATTAAGGGGGGGGAAAAAAAAAACCTCAAATTTGGGGGGCCAACGTTTTGGCGGAAAAAGGGCCGCTAAAGGGTGGGAACCCGGGGAATAAAAAATTTTCCCAAAACATGCCCCAGGTGTAAAAGGAAAAAAAAAACCCCCCCCTTTCCTTTTTTTAAAGGGGTGCCAAAAGGGATGAGCAATGCGACACTCCTGGAGGGGGAAAAGGAAGGAAAGAACATTTAACATAGGTAAAAACCCAAAACCCAAACCCAATTTATGGCAAGCCTGGGTTGCCATGCACATGTATTAAAGGCTCCTGTTGTATGGGATCTATAGCCAGACATGGGCCCAGCCTGAGCCCTTATGATTTTATACCTAACATCTATCGGAGGCAATCTCCCCTACAAGGCAAAGTGCGCCCCCTGTGACTGCCCACCGACCTTATGATGTCCTCCATCCTAGGCGGCCGCAGTTACTACAAAATGCTGAAGGAGACAACGGCTTTGTTACATAAAGAAAAAAAAATATATATATTAAAAAAAAGGAGTTCCATGGACCCCGATCAGCTCTGCCAGGGTTCTTTTACTTCCGGGGTTCGACCCCAAACAGGGGAAACCCCTGCTGGTCACGAGTCATTGCCCAACATCACCATTTGGAGGGTTGCTCCGAAAAGGCGGCGGCCCCGAAAAAGGTCGTGCCCGCTCCCCCAAAAACGATGCTGAAAACGGTGACATTTTTGGTTTAGAGTCAGGAAGTGATCAGAAGACGGCAGGAGAAGGCAAGTGGCAGCGCTGGATCTGGGGGGAGAGTAGATGGATTTATGATTTTATAAGGCCATCTGTACCCTAAAAAAAAAAACTTTTAGGAAGACAGAAAACCTCTGTGATATCCTGGGGATCAGGTCAGTAGAGCCGTAGTTTGGCTTGTTCAATGAGCTTAACTGGGTTCACCGTGGGCTTTGGCTAGTCCACAACATATTTAAAATCCCGCCGGGAATCAAGTATTTTAATCACTGGAACGGGGTCGGTTTTCCCGCCGGCCCAGAACATTGACTGTACAGGAATCCGACAGAAGATGGAACGTTTTCTATAAGCCGACGATTTAGAAATCCCACAGAAGAAAATCCGTGCGGTGTAGACAAAGCCTCATGTATGAAAACTGCCCCGCGCCCCGGGCCGCCCCCAAACCGCCCCGACCGCCAAAAACCCCGCCAGAGCGCCAAACCGCCGCCAATCCCCGCCCAGAGCCGCCAATCCCCGCCCAGAGCCGCCAATCCCCGCCCAGAGCCGCCAATCCCGCCCGGCCGCCCCAAACCCCGCCCAGAGCCCCCAAACCCCCCCAGTTTCTTTCAATAGAAAAATAAAAAGGGGGGCTCCCATTGGTTTGCAAAAAAAAAAAAAATTCCCCAAAAAATGCCCTGTCCTTGGGTTGGATTCACACAGTCTGTGTCTATCTGGAAAAAGACCAGACCTTGGGTTTCTGACAAGAACTGTTACTTTGCAGAAGCAGCACTCTCCTCCGATCTGAAAGCCCCTTTCCAACGAAGAGGAATCCGAGGAGGATCTGCCCCCGAAAAACATGTCTAAACCCGTACGAGAATTCGAAATCCCCGGGACAAAAAAATCGCGCGCGTAGCCTGAGCCGGCCCGATGAAGGGGAGGACGACGGCCGGTGATTTTAAGGCCAGATACACACAGCATTGGACAAAGACTATCCGAAAGTCGTCTGGTTTTTGGCAGATGCACGACCGCGGTCAGAACTCTTTTTTTTTTTTTTTTACCGTCGGCCCATATAATTGATCATATAGGAAACCGACAGCAAAACTTAAAACACCGGCGTATTAGGTTATGTCTACACAGCATAGAAAAACGATTGGATGTTCGGCAGTTTAAGGCAATGTTCACACGGCTTATTGCCGACGTAATTGCGGCGCCGGATTTCGCCCCGCAATTACGCCGGCAGCCGTGCAGGGGGGAGGGGCCGGCAGCTCACCGGCCCCATAGACATTCATTATTCATGGCGCGTATACGCCGCTAGTAATTCACATGTCACTTTCTCCCCCCGCGGCGGGTTCGCCGAGCAGGGAGAGGAGACGTAATCCATAGCTCTCTATGAGAACTGTAAATTACCGTAATGACTGGGACGGATTGGAGCCGTACTGCAGCGCAAATCCGGCGCGCAGTACGGCTCCAATCTGCGCCCAAATCAGCCGTGTGAACGAGGCCTTAGAGTTCTAAAACCGCTGAAAATCTAATCTTTCAGGCAGCCCCATAGACTTTAATAGAAAAAAACAGCTGTAGTCTACACAGATCGTTTTCTCTCTGCTTGGTTTCTGGCGCCAGCGGTTTTAGGAACAAGCAGAGAAAAAAAAAACGATCTGTGTAGACTACAGCTGTTTTTTTCTATTAAAGTCTATGGGGCTGCCTGAAAGATTAGATTTTCAGCGGTTTTAGGATTCTAAAACTGCCGAACATCCAATCGTTTTTCTACGCCGTGGAGACATAGCCTAACACAGGCTCCATATCACACATTAAAATCTGATGAGTGAACTCACCCCACATACAATCCACAGAAAGAGATTCTGCAGCAGCTGCAGTGTGGTAAGCACTCTGTATCCTAACTACACCCCCTGCCCTGGCATAGCCCCCTCACGACCGCCCTGACTGCTGCAGGTCCCTCTCCAATACATAGCATAGCCCCCCCCAGAAGACCTGCCGGTGGGTCCACCACAGGTGTCACTCCCTTCATACCCGCCAGCACCACCAATGGACCCCCCCTCAGCTGCAACTCAAAAAAGTGAAGGAAAACCGTAACCTGTCACTCATCAAGAGGTTCTGCAGCAGCCGATGTGTGTTCAGGGGATAATCCCACCCCACTTATTGTACACATAGGTCAGGGTGTAGAATACATGCTGGGCCCCAATAAACCCCCTACCCCCCTACACCCTCTCCAATTACTCCTCATCAAGAGGTTCTGCAGCAGCTGAGGGAGCCTGGTCCTTGCTCCTGCTGCTCCGGGGCCCAGTGCCTGTGTAACCTGCAGGGCCGCCGTGCATCATGGGCCTTTATCCGCACATCAAGGAGCAGTGACTATTGCGTAAAGCGCATCTCCTTGGCCCGGGGCCGCCGTCCTTCAGTGACCTGTAAGCGGAGGCCCGTCTAGGCCTCACACACCTTGCAGAGCTGCTGGCCCTGGGAGAGCTCCTCGAAAGGATAACGCTGGGTACACTTGGTGAGGCGGTACCGAGCGAGGGGCCCTCCTCGGCCCCGGGAGTCACTGCGGGAAGGGACGAGTGAGGGGCGCGGGGGCGCGGGGACGGGGGGCGGGGGGCGCGGGCCACACCGCGCTGCTCGTCGACGTCTTTTTTTACTGCGCTGTGTTTTTTTGTGTCCGGGCCCCGCCCCCTCGGGTGAAATTTTCCCTTTTCTCTATGGCACCCATGCTCCCCACTCGGTTGCAAATCCCCCCACAGGGGGGAGGCCGCATGAGCACGTCGCGGCCCCGTTTTCCTACGGTCGGCCGCCCCCCTCCCCTTGCTTCTCTCCCGCCCTCCCCGTTTAAGAAATTTTAAAAAAATTAAAATATAAACAAAAGAAAAAAAAACCCAAAAATAAGGGCCCTAAACCCGGGTGCCGCAAAATTTCATCCCACAAAGGAAGGGGGGGCGGGGGAGCCACCGGCGCTCCGCTTTTTGGGCGGGAAACACCGTTTGAATTCCCAAAAAAATAGCAAAAGAAGGATCTAACCTCTCGGCCAATCAGAGAACGGAACCTAAGTAGCATTTTGAAACGCTATTGGTTGCTTACGTCTAACCAATGAAAAAAGGTCGGGTGAAATGTGCTTTGGCACGCCCCCCAAGTGAATTGGGTACATTTCTTCTGAGATAAAGGTATTTAGAAAGGTTTTTTTTTTCTTTACCGGGACTACAAATCACTTCCAAGCTGTAATAGTGACATCACCGGGATAATAAACCAGCATCACCGTGCCTGTAACCCAGAGCGCTGCACGGGGACGTCGGTTGTCATGGTGCCTTTTAAGGCCTCGCCTTTTTTGTTTAAATTAACGTTTTTGTTAGTGGAGAGATGCAATCATGACGAAAGAGCAGCTCTGTTTCCTCTAGTGGTCAGCTGTAGGTACTGCAGCTTGTGTATTATGGGTGACCCGGATAAATACTGACTGCGACTTCTGGTGCCCGGAAGAGAGATGGCGGCGACGGGCGTCTTCCAGCCGAGGATGGTGAGAGTGTGTGCGGGTGATAGATGGTCTCACTATCTGGGGGTCTCCGTCTGTGCTGCGGATGGTGGATATTGTATGTGCAGACTTGGCTCATCCTGTATGGCTGGGTCGTTTATACTTGTTGCAGGATTTATTCATGTTTAAAAGGCTGCCCTTTTTCCCCAGCGCTGTAAAGGTCGTCAACCCCTTAATTGTCCTTTTTTGGGGGTCACAGCCCTAGATTATCCAATCAGGGGAAACCTACACAAACTCCTTGGTGGGATAACAGTGCTAACTACCGAGCCGGCGCGCTGTCGCCCCCCCGGGGGCCCCCCCGGGGCCCGGGCGCGCTGTCGCCCCCACGGAGCCCCACGGAGCCGGGCGCGCTGTCGCCCCCACGGAGCCCCACGGAGCCGGGCGCGCTGTCGCCCCCGGAGCCCGCCGGGGGGCTGTGCCCCCCCCAAACCCCACGGAAGCCCGGGGCGCTGTCGCCCCCACCCCCCACGGAGGGGGGCGCGCTGTCCCCCCACGGGAGCGGGCGCGCTTCCCCCACGGGGCCCGGGGGCCGCTGTCCCCCCAGA